>WFMF01000273.1:0-234461 GCA_011033025.1 Beroe forskalii | reverse complement strand
AACCCCGGTGAGGTTGTAAAAAGAGATAAGATTTTTTTAAATGATAGAATATTTGGAGGAAAAATTGGATAGTGAAAGTCCTTTATGTGGACTGTGGGGATGAGGATTTCCAACTAGCTATTGAAATCTTGAAATGTAAAACATCGTGGTTAGCTTGTTACTTTTATTGTGCAGTCAGTTCCACGCTGCTATTAGTATTTCATTCATTGTTAAACATGTCTATCGAAATATTGATTGTTCAAAATTCAAATGTTAATTGAGATCTTTAAAAACTTTCAAAGAAGTTAAGTTTATTACTTTATTATTATCTCAAATAATTTAATCATTTTTGGTCCTCATTTCTGCGAAAATTTATTATGAGAACAGTTCTAATAATTTATACAGGGTGCGCCAAAAGTCTTGTCCCCTTTTACTTTTTTGATCATTCGAAAAATTCCGCAGATATTTCGATTCTGTAAAAAGTTTCTTTAAATATAACCAAAGAATGGCGGATTCTGAGATTTTTAGGTTGCTATGACGTCCATAGCAACCACACGAGTTCCCATAGCAACCGGGCCTAAAATTGAAGGATTTTTACTTAAATTAGCCCCAAATTCCACCCAAGGAGACTACTATAGTACTATACTTCGAACATGCATTGAACCTCTTCTGAGCTAGATTCACTGTATTTGATGATTTTGTATTGCTTACTATCATTTCCATCATCAAAAGAATTGAAATAAATGGCAGTTAGCGAGTTCAATTTTTCAAAGACGCCCAGATTCTCCCATTTTGAGCCCGGTTGCTATGGGAACTCGTGTGGTTGCTAGGGACGTCATAGTAACCTATAAATCTCAGAATCCGCCATTCTTTGGTTATATTTGAAGAAAGTTTTTACAGAATCGAAATATGTGCTGTATTTTTCGAATAATCAAAAAAGTAAAAGGGGACAAGACTTTTGGCGCACCCTGTATGTCCTATTGCTCGGGCAAGTGTGCAGGGGCGTAACCAGATTTTTAAAAAGGAGGCGGCAAGTTACATTCACAACCTGTGGAATGTTTTATTTTGCTTGACTCAAAGCTCTCATTTTAACAAAATTAATAAAAATTTTCATATTGTCTGTCCAACAAGGGGAGGCAGCCGCCTGTGTCACCTTCCCCCTGGTTACGCCCCCCTGCAAGTGTGCCTAGAGCGGGGGTTTTCCTTTACCTGAGCTATCAATCAATTACCCCAGGTATAACTTCAACTATTACGGTCAGTGCTATCGATCAAGCAATAGCTCGAATCTGGTAATTAAATTAGAGGTATTACCCGGGCAATTGTTCGAGCAGGAAAGTAATAACGCTTTCCCGAGCTGTTGTTCAAGCAATTGCTCCTTGAAATCCTGTTGAAAGCAGGCTTTTGAAAATTCTGTGCAAAAACGGTTTAAAAGGGCGATCAAAAAGAAAATGAATCGGCTAGATTTAAATTTAATGGCCATTTAGTTTTGAGATTTCGTTGAATCTTCACCTTTCTTCATTCATCTATTTTCATTTACAATTTTCTTTTAATCCCAAATTTTCTATTTTTTTTTCTTTTCTTATTTCTCCTTTTGTTCTTTTCTTATCCTTTCGTTTTAATTCGTCTTATTTAATTTGTCTTATTTAATTTGTCTATTTGAGCGAAGGAACCGAAAATCGATATTATTTTGTACTTGATTTGTTGTATATTGAATTAATTAAAAAAAAAAATTAATTTGTCTTATTTAATTTGTCTTATTTAATTTGTCTTATTTAATTTGTCTTATTTAATTTTTCAAATTTTTAAATTTAAGGGGGACATTGACTGATTTTTCAAATTAATTATTTTTTGTTGAAATTTCAATTTTTGCCAGCGCGGTAAATTAGCCAATATTTTATTTTTTATGGAATGCGCGAAAAAATATTTATTGATGATGTTGCGCGCACGCGAAAACACGTTGGCGTACCTGGTACACGAAAAATTTTTAAAAACATGTTGGCGTACATGAAACACCATACTGTGATAGTTCAGTCAAAAGATGCCCAAAGATGGATAAAGTCGGCAACCAATTTCTCAATTGAAAACCCGCACGGGCGACCAAATCCAAATTCCAAAGACAAGCATCCAAATTTTATACAGATTTCGGCTAATAGACCAACTTGAATGACATGGCTGAACTGATAATCTGATAAACTTTAACTTAGTGACTTAAATACACTTTGATAAATCGCTGACTAAGCGCTGATTAGAGCCGATCAGCGCCTATAAACACTTATCAGGACCCAGTCAGGGATTTTGGGAACCTCTCGCCAACTTACCAATAGTGTAGTTTTGGAAGGGCAGCCTGTTGGGGAGAATGTAGGCCCGGTCAGAGTAAGGACAGGTGCACCTCACTGGGAAGTTTATCCCGACATCTCGGTGCAGGGTGCCCCGGAAACAGGCCACGAAGTAGGGGTAGTCCACTGTAGCGTAATACCTTGCGGTTTTTTAGTTACAAAGGTGGAATTCAGTTGTAAAATGATGGGTTTAGTAACGAATAAAGCGTAATACCTTACGGGTTTTTTTTAGTTACAAAGGTGGAATTCAGTTGTAAAATGATGGGTTTAGTAACGAATAAAGCGTAGTACCTTGTAACGGGGGGATGCTGGTTGGGGCTTTTACAAGGATGGAATTCAGTTGTGAAATGGTAATTCTATCAGATACAAAATATGTAAGTTTCTGGGCGAATACAGAATGTAATTCATTTGAGGTGCTTTTTGGCGTACCTGTAGGTCCCATCGGGTCCTATTTTCCCGTGGCACTCGTCCAGGTCCCGTGAAGTGAGTTGTCTCCCAGTCTCGTCAATGGGGCCGTATATTGGAAAGCCATCGAGAGCCACTCCTGCGAATAACAGAAACACGTGATTAAAAGAACGTAAAAAGCGATTGGAAGGCGGTTTCAAGTCATGAATTTGATATGAATTCTGAGACTTCACACCACTCTGACCCCTGATATTGACACCATTATCTCAACACTCTACCCCCTGATAAAGACGACATCAACTCCCCCCTCTCACCCCTGATGATGACTTCATCAACTCCCCACTCTCACCCCAGATAATGACGTCATCAACACACCACGCTATCCCCTGATAATAACGTCACCAACTCCCCACGCTATCCCCTGATAATGACGTCACCAACTCCCCAATCTAACCCCTGATAATGACGTCACCAACTCCCCACTCTAACCCCTGATAACGACGACATCAACTCCCCACTCTAACTCCAAATAGTGACGTCATCAACTCCCCACTCTAACCCCTGATAATGACTTCATCAACTCCCCACTCTAACCCCTGATAATGACGTAATCAACACCACACTCTAACCCCTGATAGTGAAGTCATCAAATCCCCACTCTAACCCCTGATAATGATTATGAAGTCATCAACTCCCCACTCCTAACCCCTGATAATGACGTAATCAACCCCCCCCCACACTATCCCCCGATAATGACGTCACTAACTCCTTACTCTCACCCCTGATAACGACGACATCAACTCCCCACTCTAACCCCTGATAACGACGACATCAACTCCCCACTCTAACTCCAAATAGTGACGTCATCAACCCCCCACTCTAACCCCTGATAATGACTTCATCAACTCCCCACTCTAACCCCTGATAATGACGTCATCCCCACCCCTGATCTCACCGATCATCTCTGCCTCTTGTCCGCACGTCAGCTTGGTGAGGCAGGAGCTGAAGGTGTACACCCGGTACAGTGCGTCTTTACGGGACACCAGGCCCCCGCACTGGTCGAACTCCGTGATCTCCTGTCCTCCAGGCACTCCATTCCGCACCTTGCGCTCGTCAGCCTGGGGACACCCTGCAGGGCGGTTAGATACGTTTTTTAATACGATACGTATATACAAAAAATATGACAATTTTCAGAATTTTTTTTTCTGAAAATTGCCATATTTTTTGGGAGTGTATGATGCAATTATCAGTCCAAATGCATCGTTGAACTTTTATAGTTTTATCATTAATGTGTCTTGTCATGTGTGCTAAAACGTCGCGCGCACCCAGAATGTTGACGTTATCAAAATATAATTCAGTAGCGGGTTGTGCGCGTACTTTTTCACGTATTTAACAACCCCTATTCAGACCTGGTGTTGAAATGAATTTGCCAAATGAATTTATGACCTTATCCCACTCTTAAGGTGTCTGGGTTGTTAAATACGTGCAAAAATCGTGTCTTCCATCGGGAGACACGCTCCAGGTGTAGTTTATTGGATTTTATGCTTTTAAGTGCAGAATGCAGATGGGGTCATGAAATTGTAACACCGCACCACCTATTTGAAATTTTTGGGTGCTCCCCGAAACAATTTTAACAAACAGAAAGTTACGCTCCCGAAACAATTTTAACAATTCCTTAAACGGAAAAAGTTAAGTTACAATCTTCACCTGGTTCTCCGAGCAGGACGGAGTAGATGAGGGTTCCGAACATCGTCACCCCTATCGGTTCATTGACGGGGATGCAACGGCTCGTCAGCCCATCACAGGGCCTTACGAATCTGAGAACAAAGATATATGGCCATCAGGCAGCAAGACAGTTTTAACTATCGACAATTTGGTAATCTGTCGATGGACACTGGACAGTTATACGGTCTCTGAACTTTAAATTTCTAAAGATAAAGGGCGATGGCTTTCATGCTTCAATTATAAAGAAGATATTCCTGTAAGTAAAATTTTTTCCCAAAACCAAAAAGGATTTGGTTGTGATGGTCCGCGGCGGTTTTAAGGCGTTCTTTACTGTAAAACCCATGATATGAGAAAGAACGCGACGGTTAAAACTGCTGCAACATCACTTATAAAACATACAGCATTCACGTAACTTTGATGCATCAAAAAAGTGCCGTTGCGGCAGTTTTAACCGTCGCGTTCTTTCTCATATCATGGGTTTTACAGTAAAGAACGCCTTAAAACCGCCGCGGACCATCACAACCAAATCCTTTTTGGTTTTGGGAAAAAATATCACCCTTTTTCTGTACCGTGATATTGAAATTTGGCGTCAAATCACGCGTAAAAATTCGCGTTACCTAGCATTACTGATGACGTCACAATTACGTCATAAAATTAGATGAGCTATCTGAGACCCATTCATTTACACAATTAGGACTATGACCGACAACATATCCAAAGATGAAGTTCTGGGGTGGTCCCGTTCTCTCTCCACTAGCTTCACAAGATTTGCCAGTTTTTGGAATTTTTTTCGTGTCAAAGTGCTTCGAACAATCGCAAATATCTCAATGATGCCGTAGAGCCCGGAACTTTTTGACCACATCTTTGGAAAGTACATTAAATTTCCTTTCTGCGCTAACAGGAGCATTTTTTTCTATCTCGAAAGCTTCATACCGAAAAATTGCGTTGAAAAACGCCTATTTTGGGAAAATTGACATTTGAAATTCTTAGTTTTGTGACGTCATTATGACGTCATTATCATGACGTAAAATAGTTTTTAAGGTCACTAACTGCAAGTTCTATCTTTCTACTTTTACAACGCGGGTCGATGAGCTCTGTATCTTTTATGGTTCCCGAGATATCGCCGTTTAAATAGGGTATACTTCGCACTAAAGCGTCATCTCTCGTATATGTATATACCTCTATATATCTATATGTATGTATGCATATATATGTATATATATATGGTCGTAACCCAATTTAACAAGAACACCCTCGATTTTGGCAATATTCAAGTTGTAATAACTCGGTCATTTTTCATCCGATTGACCTGAAATTTTGACAGTTGCACCTTTGGCCCCTAAACATGTGATGTTCAAATTTTTGGTGCGATTTCGGCAACGGGAACTTGCTCAAATTTCAACGTGAAATATGGTGAATCCATGAAAACATATAGTTGGGGGCTGGCAAGCAAAAGTTAAGAAAACTCACTCGATGCTCGGAGGCTCTTGTACTGTTAGAATAGCCGTCCAATGCTCCCTCGGACCCTTCGGGTCCTCGGAGCTCGCGTCGGGCCTTCGGCCCTCGCACTGTTAGGTCCGCCGTCCACTCGCCCTCGGACCCTTCGGGTCCTCCGAGCTCGCAGCCTCGGCCCTCGGCCCTCGCACTGTTTGGACCGCTGTTCAATGCTCGCCCTCGGGCCCTTCGGGCCCTCGGGCTCGCAAACCGCCGCGGGGGGCTTGCCAGCCCCCTGATGAAATTATAAAAGTTGGTTGAAAGACCGTGAGGAATATTTGATAAGCTGGAACTTTTAAAACTGAAATATTGTCCTCTGCGGCTTGAATATCTATCATAAATATTAGCCGCAACGTGATATGGATCGGCACCATCATAGGCTGTTGCTTCTATCACGTGACACTGCCACATGAATGTCACGTGGCAGAAGATGCAGTATCAAAACTGAAATATTGCCTGAAAAGGGCTCAAACTCTGCCGCACATTATGTCATCCATTTTAATCACTTTTTACACCCCTCTCCCATCTACAGTTTATTTTATTGGTTACAACAAATACTGCGTTATCATTTGAACCCCGCCAATAGCTGATTACGTAGTAAGTAGCTCCCTGCCATCCCTAAGTCCCGGAGTAAATAGCAAAATCACCTATTTTCAAGCACATTGTTTCAGTGCGGAGAGTACCCATCGCTCGAAGCGTTCTACAAAGCTACAATGACGTAACCCACTTCCAAAGGAACTTCTCTGAAGTTTACCCAGCAGAAAACCAGGAAGCCCAAATCAGATGACGACTTATACTCGCACTTAAATTAGCATTTGCCCAAAAAGTACCAAATTATTGTACAACTGGTTGATTAATTTCAATTACTTGTCGTAGTCTTGTGGACTTTTGATTAGAACCGAAAATATGTGATTTTGAGTTTTTAGGCCAGGCAATTATTCTCAAAAATAGCTTTTTGAAAATTCTAAATCGAATATTTTTATTGATTGGCAAAGCAAGTTTGAAGATCGTATGTAGAAAAATGTGGTTATAAAATATAATGGTGCGCTATTTAGCAAGGCCATAACTTGGTAGTTTTGTGGTCCAATTTTGATGAAAAATACTCTAAAATGATAAGGGGCCATCCATAAAGAACGTCCGCAATGAGGGGGGGGGAGTCTGGCGCACTATGGTACCACAGGAACACGACAAAAATTAGCCTCCATTAGCCTCCATGGAGGCTGAGTGGAGCCTGAGTGGAGGCTAATTTCAAAAATTAGCCTCCATTAGCCTCCATGGAGGCTGAGTGGAGGCTAATTTCAAAAATTAGCCTCCGCGGAGGCTAATGGAGGCATGAGGCTAATTTTTGAAAAATAGCCTCCACTATGGAGGCTAATTAGCCTCCACTAGCCTCCACTCAGCTTCCATGAAGGCTAAAATTTTGGTTTAGCCTCCACTGAAGAATTAGCCTCCATAAGCCTCCACGGAAATTTAAAAAGCCATCATTTTGGATTCTATGGAAGCTATTTTGACAGTGCTAGTGGAGGCTATAGCCTCCAAATGAAGGCTAAAATCATGAAAAAACACAGATAATATGCTAGGCTCCAAAAATTAAATTTATGTCATGTTTGTACAAAAAGAGCACATTTTGTAACATAGACCAAAGTTTTCGGCCCAAAAGCGTTAGCCTCCACCTCAGCCTCTACTTAGCCTCCACTCAGCCTCCATAAGCCTACATTAGCCTCTACTAGGCTCACTCAGCCTCTACTTAGCCCACTCAGCCTCCATTACCTCCATTAGCCCATATAGCTTTAGCCTACAAAATGTTATATTTCAGTTTCCGTGGAGGCTAATGGAGGCTAATTTTCCGTGGGAGGCTAGTAGAGGCTAAACTAAAATTTTAGCCTCCATGGAGGCTGAGGAGGCTGCGTGGAGCCTAGTGGGAGGCTACAGTGGGAGCCTAGTGGAGGCTAGTGGAGGCCATTTCAGCCTCCATAGTAGAGGCTATTTTTCAAAATTCTTATTGTCCACATCAACCATCAAGTTCTCGGTGTACCAGTTTTCTTTTTCCTGAGGAATGTGAATTATTATCTACTTTATTAGATTCATTATAGCTAATTCTTACTTTAGAGCTATATGTGCACATATCAAAATAACATGCTTTTGATTTTCACCGAAGCATCAATACAAACATAAATTATTGGCAATACAAGGAGTAGAAACTGATTATTTAATAGTGAGTCCAAAATTATGTACTCAACTCACACATGGTGGAATCGGACCTACAGGCTACAAAATGCCAATGTTGCCAACCTGAATAAGAGTTCGTGACCAACAGCAATGTAACTCACCATTTCTAATTGTTCCACAAGTTCTTGATCACTGTAGTTAGATAGGGGGATCTCTGCTTTGCTGAATATTTGCCACAGCACAACTCCAAAGCACCATCTAAAAGACGTGTAATGGAATTATACAACGATCAAAATCATATTTTGTAATATCTTACTTATAAAGTCGCAGATTGTGTTTTTTCTCCGTACGTCACGCCCCATGGCAACGCGCGCGCAATGGGGGAATTGAACGTGCAGATTAATTGCGCGCGCGTTTAATGCTGTTTAATGCTGTTTTAATTTCGAAGCTTTATAACTTTTGCTCTTTTGATGTGGTCGGAATTTTTTGATGCGGTAAAAAGTATTTAGTTGATTCGAATTGTGTGGTTTGAAATTTGCAAACGAGGTGCTGCGTAGCAGCGCCGAGTGAGCTGTGTATTTGCAGGCCCAACGGGCCTGCTAGTCTTATATATAAAGTAAAGTCACACGTGAATAATGTTTGTATGTGCCGCCGTCCACAATTAAATTTGAGCTTGCCAAGAAAATATCAAGAGAAACAAAGGCAAAAGGGAGAAAAGAGGTGCCGTTGCTATGGAAACCAATTTTAGTGCACGTGCAGATTACAAACAGTGCCATGCGAAAGCGTTCTATTACGCTACTACTTTTAAATGCTGTGCTGTAGTTTTTGAAAATTTGACGGTTTTTTACTTCGAAGTCAAGATCTCAATATGGAGAAAGGACAAAACTTGAATAAAGGAGGATATTTCAGATGAATTGTTTTCTTTGGCAGAGTTTGGCAGATAATCAATGCTGATTCGGTGATAACAATAGTAACTTTGGTTTCGAAATTTGCCGTTTAGTTTACAAAAGTGTACAATTCAATCGAGTCGAATATAGGTGTAGCAGATTACGAAGACAGTTCCTGGCCTGGATTATAATGTAAACAAAACGGTCCAATGTCAGTATCTGTATGAGAATTGACATAGACTTCTTGAAATAAAACGGAACGCTGGAACAAAACTCACATAGTTTAGCATAACTAACAGTTAACACTAACCGACGCCGTTTAATTTTCCATTCTGCTCCTTCATAAAATTGAATAATGATTTAATTGATTTCGTTACGAATAACTAATGATCTAATTAGAATTTTTGATACGGTAAGAAGTATCCAATCAATTTGAATGGTAGTTTTTAAAATTTGCGAACGAGGTGCTGCGTAGCTGTGTGATCTGTGTATATGCAGACCCAACGGGCCTGCTAGTATAATATAAAGTGAAGTTTCGCGTTTTTTCCCCATCGCTGTAAATTTTTTTGAGCTTGCCAAGTAAATATCAAGAGAAATTAAGGCTAAATGGTGCATATTGGTGCCGTTGCTATGGAAACTAAATTTTATGCACGTGCAGATTATAATCAGTTCTTTGATAGTACCTACTGTTTATTACGCTACTGCTTTTAAATGCTGTGCTGTAGTTTTTGAAAATTTGACTTTTTCTTAACTTCAAATTCAAGATCTCAATATGGAGAATGGGCATAACTTGAATAACGGAGGATATTTCAGATTGATTGTTTTCATAAATTTGTGGCCGATAATCAATACTTAGTCGGTGATAACAGTAGTAACTACAGTTGTGAAATCAACCGTTAAGAGCAATTTAAGGTTTAAAAAGTGTACAATCAATTTGAATGGTTATGTATAAAATTTGTCAACCAAGGCCCCAACGGGCCTGCTAGTAAAGATTATAAAGAAGATATTCCTGTAAGTAAATGAAATTAGGCCCTTTTGAGAGGTCTGGTGCTTAATTACATGTTGGCGTAATTAAATGTAGGCTTCATTTCATGAAGCTTAATGCAATGTTTTCATAATGTATTCAAATTACAATTTTCTGAGTGCTTAATTTTTGAGTGCTTAATTTCTGAGTGCTTAATTTCTGAGTGCTTAATTTCTGAGTGCTTAATTTCCTACTATTTGATAAGCTGGAACTTTTAAAACTGAAATATTATCCTCTGCGGCTTGAATATCTATCATAAATATTAGCCGCAACGTGATATGTATCGGCACCATCATAGGCTGTTGCTTCTATCACGTGACACTGCCACATGAATGTCACGTGGCAGAAGATGCAGTATCAAAACTGAAATATTGTCTGAAAAGGGCTCAAGCTCTGCCACACATTATGTCATCCATTTTAAGCACTATGGTACCACAGGAACACGACAAAAATTAGCCACCACTAGCCTCCATTAGCCTCCATGGAGGCTGAGTGGAGCCTGAGTGGAGGCTAATTTCAAAAATTAGCCTCCGCAGAGGCTAATGGAGGCATGAGGCTAATTTTTGAAAAATAGCCTCCACTATGGAGGCTAATTAGCCTCCACTAGCCTCCACTCAGACTCCACTCAGCCTCCATGAAGGCTAAAATTTTGGTTTAGCCTCCACTAGCCTCCTCTGAAGAATTAGCCTCCATTAGCCTCCACGGAAATTTAAAAAGCCATCATTTTGGATTCTATGGAAGCTATTTTGACAGTGCTAGTGGAGGCTATAGCCTCCAAATGGAGGCTAAAATCATGAAAAAACACAGATAATATGCTAGCCTCCAAAAAATTAAATTTATGTCATGTTTGTACAAAAAGAGCACATTTTGTAACATAGACCAAAGTTTCTCACCCAGCAAGCGTTAGCCTCCACTCAGCCTCTACTTAGCCTCCACTCAGCCTCCATAAGCCTCCATTAGCCTCTACTAGGCTCACTCAGCCTCTACTTAGCCTCCGCTCAGCCTCCATAAGCCTCCATTAGCCTCCATATTTAAGCTTTAGCCTCCACAAAAATGTTCCGTGGAGGCTAATGGAGGCTAATTCTTCCGTGGAGATTAGTAGAGGCTAAACCAAAATTTTAGCCTCCATGGAGGCTGAGTGGAGGCTGCGTGGAGCCTAGTGGAGGCTAGTGGAGCCTAGTGGAGGCTAGTGGAGGCTAATTAGCCTCCATAGTAGAGGCTATTTTTCAAAAATTATCCTCATGCCTCCATTAGCCTCCACTCAGTCTCTACTCAGCCTCCATGGAGGCTAATGGAGGCTAATTTTCGTCGTGTTCCTGTGGTACCATTTTGCCGAGTCTGGCCAATGCGGACGTTTGCATAGGGGAGGGGGTGTTTGGCTAAATGCGGACGTCCGCAGTTTATGGAAATTTTGGTCGATTTGACGGTTATTTCACTAGAAAATCGTGACATTTCGGGACCAAAAATGATGACCCAAAAGATTTTCAAGAAATATGCGAACGTCCTGGGGGAGGGAGGGGTTTTTGAAATGCGGACGTTTGCGGACAAGGGGGGGGGGAGGAAGGGGTCTAAAATGACCGAAATTTTGCGGACGTCCTCTACTCTTTCATGGATGGCATTGGCCCCCAAAGCTCGTCGAGACGACGGGACGAATTGAAAGTTGTAATCTTAAATAAAAGATAACAAAATAAAGAGTACAATTTTAGTTAAAGCAAAATAATATTTTTTGGGTATTTTTGAATGCAAATTAAGATCCAACTGGAGCACCGTCCCGTCGTCTTCCAGTTCCAAGCTGGTACTCCAAGCTGGTACTCCAAGCTGGTACTCCAGGCTGGTACTCCAGGCTGGTACTCCAAGCTGGTACTCCAAGCTGGTACTCCAGGCTGGTACTCCAGGCTGGTACTCCAGGCTGGTACTCCAAGCTGGTACTCCAAGCTGGTACTCCAAGCTGGTACTCCAGACTGGTACTCCAAGCTGGTACTCCAAGCTGGTACTCCAGGCATCTGGTGTAGGAAAACACGTCGATCCCCTCACGCCACAGTAAGAATAACCTTATCTGACTCTCCAGCTTTTCCGTCCAAAGTAAACTTGGCAACCCACGTGCTGCCGTTAGAGAATCCGGACTTTCTGGTGTAGAAGGTCTGGGTAAGTCGGGAGATACGCCTAGCTATCAGCACGCAGTTTGTCGAACCTGCCTTACTTTCACAAAACTTCAAATCTGTTATCCCAGCCTTGAAAAGATCGCTGAACGGTTTGAGAACTTTGCCGTCATATTCCAGATTGAAATGGACTCTGCACACTTTCTTTTCCTGCCAACAAGGCACTCTTTCAACCTTCAGCTTCATGGTCTTCGCACCTCCGCAAACTCCCTTAGCTTTCTTTACATACGCGTTGTATCCAAGTTCATTGGAACTCCCATGAGAATCTATGTCCGATAGAGACCCACAGGTTCCAGATGTACTACTCATAAATAATTCGCACCCTCCGCAGGCAGCATCCTTTGCACAGAGTTCTAGAGTTGTAATTCCTGGCAATACTTCTACTTTAGCACTAAATCTGTCGCCTGATCGCTTATTGTAGCAGAATTTGCATTCGGTTCGAACCAGCATCGCCATTAAAAGGATTCCCAAAATGAGCGGAAGCATCACCTTCATCTTATAACACGTTGCAAGAAACAAGCCAAATCAAATTTAACGGTTAGAAATGGGTAAGGTGGACCTGAGGACACTTTTCTTATTGAAAATAAGCCCCTTTTTTCATTTTTGTTTCGCCACATCCATCGTCTTGATAACCTTTGTTTTCTCTCTTTCTTTCTCACCTGACCTTGACCGCACTTGTTTGCTAGCATCACTACATTTCTAAAGTTATTAGGAAAATATGGAGGGGGAATTAATCTGTTATAAGCGTAGAAGTTTAGTCATGTAACGAACCATTCCATTCATATAACGTTTTCATAGTTGTAAGAAAATGATCATTGTTGCCACTGAGCTCAAGCGCCGCGAATCCTACCACTGGATTGTAAAGCTCGAGTGTAACATTTTACTAAGGCACAGAGTTTACCTCTTCCGATTATCTAAATGTTTAAGGAATGCAATGGTTTTTTCATTCCGTTAAGTTTTTCTCGTAGCTAAGATGCTCCTCTATCATTTCTAGCCCAAAACTCCATTTTGGCCATCGTCACCCCGAAGACCCCCCAGCCCCCTTAATTTCCTCAGCTCCAGGCTAAGTTTCGAAAATTTCCTTAATGTTTGTCCGAAAAGGATAAGCAGTTGCATGTGTCGCCCCTGGCAACACCCCTGGCAATATTTTAGGCATTTTAGAAGCTAAAACCCAAACAAACCGATTTCCAGTGGGGCGTTACTTCATTATCATAGATACCTTATTGGCATTCATCTAGCCAGCCTTTTTTACCGGCCTTTTTACCGGCCTTTTTTAACCGGCACTATGGACAAAAATCGAATGATGTTCGAATGACGTTCGAATGAATTTAACAGTACATAAGCCAAGTAATAAAAGCTTCATCCGACATGAATTAACTTTAATTTAACCGGCCCACACTTGAACCGGCCATTTTTAACCGCCCCTTTGGACAAAGATCTCGAAGTCGTTTTCGCCCTTAAGGGCCGGTTAAATAAGGGCCAAAAAAGAAACAGCGTAATTCCCCATTTCCCATATTATACTTTTCATTCATCTCGAGAGGTAAACTCTGTGCCTTAGTAAAATGTTACACTCGAGCTTTACAATCCAGTGGTAGGATTCGCGGCGCTTGAGCTCGGTGGCAACAATGATCATTTTAGAATGATCATTGTTGCCCTTTAGGAGTGAGTTTGTTAAGGTTTTAGCTTCTCAAAATTCCTCCGAACCAGAAATTTTTGCCCATTTTTCACCCCACTCGCTTCATTATTTCGCAATCCACTCGCTTCGCTACTGAAATTGATTCCACTTTCCAGTGAAGCAAGCAGGCCTCATTAGCTCCTTTTTTAAATTTTTATCGTTAAGCAAAAGCAATAATTTTGATAAAATCGCAAAAGCACAAGCAGTTAAAATTTTTGAAAGTTTTAAATCTGAGACTGTGTCTTGAACCATTTCACAACATAATTTGATGACAACAATATGTGCTACGCCCTAATAAGACTTAATTTGCTTTTGGTTAATTTTGAATTGCTCTCAATACTTGATCGATTCCCATTTTTCTGTTAAAAACTTATTGTCATCGACTCAGCATTGATTTAAATAGACCGACCTCTGCCATGCTATCGGTAATAGCCTCCACGATGCCAACCAATCAACCATACCCGTTCTATATCTTCAGATCTTGAATTTCAAATGAAAGACACGTCATTCTTTCAAACGCTACAACGCAGCAGTCAACAACGTATCAGAAAGCACTCACATAAAAATGATCATAATCTGCACGTGCACAAAACTTGTATCCATAGCAACGGCTTGACTGAAATGTTGAATTGTGGGGTTTCAAATTTGCGAACTGGATGCTGCGGGGCAGCGCCGAGTGAGCTGTGTATTTGCAGGTCCAATGGGCCTGCTAGTCTTTTTACTCATAAAATCGCAAATTCTCCGTACGTCACGCCCCATGGCAACGCACGCGCAAAGGGAAAATCGCACGTGCAGATTAATTGCGCGCGCGTTCACCTTTTTTTAATACTGTTTTGATTTCGTTGCTCCGTAACTTTTGAATGTGATCTAAATGGAATTTCTATTGCACTAAAAAACTCAACGGGCCTGCTAGCCTTGCTTATAAAATCGCAAATTGTGTATGTCTTTGTACGTCACGCCCCATGGCAACGCGCGCGCAGTAAAAAAAGTGCACGTGGAGATTAATTGCGTACCCGTTCATTTCTTTTGTTTTGATTTCATTGCTCCGTAACTTTTGATCTGATTTGAATTTTCTGATGCGGTAAAAAGTATTCATTCACTTTGAATTGTGGGGTTCAAAATTTGTGAACGAGGTGCTGCGTAGCAGCTTGGAGTAAGCTGTATATTTGCATGTCTATGAACAGGCCTGCTAGTCTTACTTATAATTTCGCGCTTTCTGTATGTTTTCTGTACGTCACGCCCCATGGCAACGCGCGCGCAATGGGGGAAATTGCACGTGCAGGTTAATTGAGCGCGCGTTCATTTTTGTTGAATGCTGTTTTAATTTCGAAGCTTCGTAACTTTTGATCTGATTGGAATTTTTTGATGCGGTAAAAAGTTTTTAGTTGATTTGAATTGCGGGGATTGGAATTTGCGAACGAGGTGCTGCGTAGCAGCGCCGAGTGAGCTGTGTATTTGCAGGCCCAACGGGCCTGCTAGTCTTACTTATAATTTCGCGCTTTCTGTATGTTTTTTGTACGTCACGCCCCATAGCAACGCGCGTACAGTGGAAAAAGCGCACGTGCAGATGAATCGTGCGCGCGTTCATTTCCGTTTAATGCCTTTTTTGAGCACGCTGCTCTGTAACTTTCGATCTGATTGGAATTGTTTGATGCGGTAAAAAATATTCATTCAATTTAAACTGTGGGGTTTCAAATTTTCGAGCTGTGTATTTGCAGACTAGCTATATATATAAAATAAAATTTAAGAAAAAAATAACTTGCAAGTGCAACAGAAGAACAGAAAGTTAAATTTTAAGGCTTATTCTAATTTAAAAGAGATAAATTAAGAACTTAGTTTTCTCAAATTTCGACCAAATCATCCCGGTGTACATACCCTCCCCTGGTACGAATATTGAATGTGAACTGTCTTTGGGCACTGTGAGCCACCACATAGCCAGGTCTAGCGTTGGTTGTTATGGTGATCAGACCTTCCCGCTCTTCCAATACTTCAAACTGCAGGAGGAGTAAGTGTTATGGTTGGGGATTTTAGTTACCATGGTGCCCCGACCTATCACCTAGTTACCATGGGGTCCCGAACTAGTTACCATGGGGTCCCGAACTAGTTACCATGGTGCCCCGACCTATCACCTAGTTACCATGGTGCCCCGACCTATCACCTAGTTACCATGGGGTCCCGAACTAGTCACCATGGTGCCCCGACCTATCACCTAGTTACCATGGTGTCCCGAACTAGTTACCATGGGGTCCCGACCTAGTTACCATGGTGCCCCGACCTAGTTACCATGGTGCCCCGACCTATCACCTAGTTACCATGGGGTCCCGAACTAGTTACCATGGTGCCCCGACCTATCACCTAGTTACCATGGTGTCCCGACCTAGTTACCATGGGGTCCCGACCTAGTTACCATGGGGTCCCGAACTAGTTACCATGGGGTCCCGACCTAGTTACCATGGGGTCCCGAACTAGTTACCATGGTGCCCCGACCTATCACCTAGTTACCATGGTGCCCCGACCTAGTTACCATGGGGTCGCGAACTAGTTACCATGGGGTCCCGAACTAGTTACCATGGGGTCCCGACCTAGTTACCATGGGGTCCCGAATGAGTTACCATGGTGTCCCGAACGAGTTACCATGGTGTTGTCCTGACCTAGTTACCATGGTGCCCCGACCTATCACCTAGTTACCATGCAGGGTCCCGACCTAGTTACCATGGGGTCCCGAACTAGTCACCATGGTGCCCCGACCTATCACCTAGTTACCATGGTGTCCCGAACTAGTTACCATGGTGTCCCGACCTAGTTACCATGGTGTCCTGACCTATCACCTAGTTGTCCCATGGTTACCATGGTGTCCTCACCTAGTTACCATGGTGTCCCGACCTATTACCATGGTGTCCTGACCTAGTTACCATGGTGCCCAGTTACCATGGTGTCCCGAACTAGTTACCATGGTGTCCCGACCTAGTTACCTTGGTGTCCTGGCCTAGTTACCATGGTGTCCCGACCTAGTTACCATGGTGTCCCGACCTAGTTACCATGGTGTCCTGACCTAGTTACCATGGTGTCCCGACCTAGTTACCATGGTGTCCCGACCTAGTTACCATGGTGTCCCGACCTAGTTACCATGGTGTCCTGACCTAGTTACCATGGTGTCCTGACCTAGTTACCTTGGTGTCCTGGCCTAGTTACCTTGGTGTCCCGAACTAGTTACCATGGTGTCCTGACCTAGTTACCATGGTGTCCCGAACTAGTTACCTTGGTGTCCTGGCCTAGTTACCATGGTGTCCCGACCTAGTTACCTTGGTGTCCCGACCTAGTTACCATGGTGTCCCGACCTAGTTACCATGGTGTCCCGACCTAGTTACCATGGTGTCCTGACCTAGTTACCATGGGGTCCCGAACTAGTCACCATGGTGCCCCGACCTATCACCTAGTTACCATGGTGTCCCGAAATAGTTACCATGGGGTCCCGACCTAGTTACCATGGTGCCCCGACCTATCGCCTAGTTACCATGGTGCCCCGACCTATCACCTAGTTACCATGGGGTCCCAAACTAGTTACCATGGGGTCCCGAACTAGTTAACATGGTGCCCCGACCTAGTTACCATGGTGTCCCGACCTAGTAACCTTGGTGTCCCGACCTAGTTACCATGGTGTCTAGTTACCATGGGGTCCCGAACTAGTTACCATGGGGTCCCGAACTAGTTACCATGGGGTCCCGAACTAGTTACCATGGTGTCCCGACCTAGTTACCATGGTGTCCTGACCTAGTTACCATGGTGTCCCGACCTAGTTACCATGGTGCCCCGACCTATCACCTAGTTACCATGGGGTCCCGAACTAGTTACCATGGGGTCCCGAACTAGTTACCATGGTGCCCCGACCTAGTTACCATGGGGTCCCGAACTAGTTACCACGGGGTCCCGAACGAGTTACCTTGATGTCCCGACCTATTTACCATGGTGTCCTGACCTAGTTACCATGGTGTCCTGACCTAGTTACCTTGGTGTCCTGACCTAGTCACCATGGTGCCCCGACCTATCACCTAGTTACCATGGGGTCCCGAACTAGTTACCTTGGTGTCCCGACCTAGTTACAATGATGTCCTGGCCTAGTTACATTGGTGTCCTGACCTAGTTACCTTGGTGTCCTGACCTAGTTACCATGGTGTCCCGAACGAGTTGCCATGATGTCCCGACCTACTTACCTTGGTGTCCTGACCTAGTTACCATGGTGTCCCCACCTAGTTACCATGGTGTCCCGACCTAGTTACCATGGTGTCCTGACCTAGTTACCATGGTGTCCCGACCTAGTTAAAAAATTATAAAAAAAGAAAAAAAAAGAAAAAAACTCTATCGTTTCATTGAACGTTTTAACTTGCTCCCTAAGTTACCATGGTGTCCTCACCTAGTTACCATGGTGTCCTGGCCTAGTTACCTTGGTGTCCTGACCTAGTTACCATGGTGTCCTCACCTAGTTACCATGGTGTCCTCACCTAGTTACCATGGTGTCCCGAACTAGTTACCATGGTGTCCCGACCTAGTTACCTTGGTGTCCTGACCTAGTTACCTTGGTGTCCTGACCTAGTTACCATGGGGTCCCGAACTAGTTACCATGGTGTCCCGACCTAGTTCCCTTGGTGTCCCGACCTAGTAACCATAGGGTCCTGACCTAGTTACCAGGGTGTCCCCACCTAGTTACCATGGTGTCCCGACCTAGTTACCATGGTGTCCTGACCTAGTTACCATGGTGTCCTGACCTAGTTACCATGGTGTCCTGACCTAGTTACCATGGTGTCCCGACCTAGTTACCTTGGTGTCCTGACCTAGTTACCAGGGTGTCCCCACCTAGTTACCATGGTGTCCTGACCTAGTTACCATGGTGTCTCGACCTAGTTACCATGGTGTCCCGACCTAGTTACCATGTTACCATGGTGTCCTGACCTAGTTACCATGGTGTCCTGACCTAGTCACCTAGTTATGGAGTTTTGGAAGTGATGTCAACACGGAATTTATCAAATTAACAATGGACGACCTCAAGCCACCTATGTTTGGGTCATTGATTACCTATAGATGCTTATTTTGAGCATCTACTGGGTGACGGGAAGTCCCTATTTCTCATCTACAACCCATAACACCATGTCCCTGATACACTGATAATAATATACGCTAATCTAACGACGCATAGTGGTATTGTTGCACTTATTGCACGAGGCGAAGCCGAGTGCCAATAAGCGTACTAATCACACGAGGCGAAGCCGAGTGTTGATTAGTACACTTAATGTGCACGAGGCGTTAGCCGAGTGCATATTAGCGCAACAATATCACTTCTGGGGAGTTATATTAGCGTATAATACCACGACCAGTGCAATATGCCCTGATATTGCACTGTGGTTATCTGCACTGGAGTGGTATTATAATAATAATAATAATTTTAACTGATATACTGATGTATATTACCTGTGACGTATGGTCGCCATTAACTCTCAGGTTAGGCCGGTCCGAGGCTGCACTCTTCAACAGGGCTATCTCGTGGTCATTGAGTGCTCCGCAGTTAGTGAGTAGGAGTAGGAAGACGTAGAGAGGGGGGAGGAGAGGGGGAGATGATGATGTCATTGTCAAGAGGGCTGAAGATGGTGACGTCATGAAGTGAGAGGGATATTGGGCATACTCAGGATGTCAAAGAGGGATCTCAGGGATTACATAGATTTGATGAAGGAGCCAAGGAGTTTTCCTTTCAAAGGTAGGTCTCCTTTTTCATTCTAGCCTGATTCATGCAGAGAGTGTTAGATTTTTATCGTAAACTGGCACAAATGAGCATACAAATTGGCAAGACCTGCTTAATGCAGTTAGAGTTATGATTTATGATTGGGATTAATGGCAATCGCAAAATAGCGGTCTGAGACACCAAATCCATTTTCTAAGCAAAGAAAACTGGTGGCAATGCCATAGTGCCATAATTACACGAACTCAGTTCGACCCCGTGATAATAATGATCTTAAAATCACATAATGCTTTAGAGAAATAGTCGAGAGTGTATGTGAGTTTGGCATGAGTCAAGGAAATGATGTTATAACAGGGCATAATCCACGATTTTTGCAAGTACACCTGAATTCGCCGCGAATTCGCCGCGAATTCAGGTGAATTTAACAATTCGCGGCGGAGTTCGCCAAAAAATTTTTGGCGGACTCCGCCGGAGTTCGCCGCGGACTCTGGCGAATTCACCTGAATTCACCTGAATTCGCCGCGAATACACGCGTATTCGGTGTACTAGTTCGCCAATTTTCCAGTTCACCCAGGCGAACAAGTTCGCCGCGAATTCGCGGCGAACTGATGTCCGCCGCACCGCGGCGAACTCAGGTGAACTTGGGCGAACTTATGAACTCAGGTGAACTCAGTTCGCATGGTCACCTGAACTTTGAAGGAACTTTGTCACGTCTGGCACGCTTATGTGAGACTAAGATGCAATTCACAATGTTCACCATATGCGTGTCGTCATGGATCCAAAGAACCTTAGGGAGCCGTCACATATTACGTCATCACTCGACGGGAGGGAGGGGTTTTCAAATGCTGACAGGTGATGACAGGGGGAGGAGGGGGTTTAAGGTTTGCCGACGTCAGCGAAAATATTGAATTTTCTAAATTCGAAAATACGATATCCAAACTTTTTCGTTCACAATATTTTGTTTTGATGTACCCATTTCATTTCTTTGATATGATATCTATATTTCCAAATATCTAATTTCCAAACTAACTGGATGTTCGTCTATGACAATTAGAACCATTTTTTTTATTTTTAACGAATTTAACGATATGAATCACACCACACGTACATAGTTGATATTTCATGTCGGTTGTTTTGATTCGAAATAGTCAAAATTTGTTTTGAAAAGGAGGGGTTTGGTCAATGCTGACGTCATCATGGGGGAGGGGTCAGCCAATGATGACAAGTGATGACAGACAGGGGGGAGGGGTTGAAAATGGGCAAAAAAGTGATGACATAATATGTGACGGCTCCCTTAGGGTTAGGGTTTTGATTAGGACACTAGAAAAAATTGACATCAAGATCTGTGACGTCATTGTCAGGTGTTGCCTGACCCCTGACGACTTAGGACATCGCTGATTCATACGAGGACAAAACCAGTATCGGCGCATATAGGCGTAAATATGGCTAAGTCCTAGTGGGTGAGGTGAATGCAGACCGTGGGGAGGCACCAGGATCTGTCTTCTGTGAGGGATGAGAGCTCCGCATGGGTGACAAGGATCTGGGGTTAGGACTTGAAGGTTCCATCGAGGAACCAGCAGGAGCTTTCTGCTAGGATCGTGAGTTTGTCACTGGTACTACTGCTCTACTGGTAGCCCGGATGATCACCCGAGGCGTTGTCGTAGAGGAGCATATCAGCTTGTCTGAGGGTCCGGCAGTCTGCAGGGAGGGTGTCTGCAGAGTGGGTATGAGGTTCAGGACACTAGCAGCTGCCAGCTCCGCTTGATCCACCTCCAAGCTTGTCTCCCATCTGTCGTGTCAAGGGTTTGCAGACTTCATGAGACCTCGTTACCTAAGTGGGACGATATCCTGACGAATTAGCATGGGGTTGTGCTCGCATGAACGTCCCGTATCACGTATCCTCCGATGACATGAGCCAACAAGCGGTATGGGATAGTGTAAATTGTGATGTGGCGGATCACATGCTGACACCGTGTATCGTGAGTCCCCAGTGACTCCACAATGATACATCGGATCGAGCATTATTGTACCCTCCATACGGGCTCTGTTATCTGGATTAACCGAGATATTCTCGGTATAAATCGATCCAGGCTTTAGGTAGTTTATATAAAGTGAAGAGGCTCCCGACCTAGAGTCCACCCTGCATGGGGATCTCCCGACCCAGAGTCCACCCTGGTGTGCCACCGCCGACCCAGAGTCCCCCGACCTAGAGTCCCCGACCTAGAATCCGTTCCCCATGTTGACTTTGCAATCGGGATCTGGTTAGAGCAAAGTGCCGACCAAAACACCTGTATAAGAAGAGCCTTTGCAATTGCAATAACACAATTTTCCTTCATCGCCGATCGCTAATTTGTTAAATTCGTACTGATTTGGGCTTTTGGGCAAGTTTCCTCCGGCGAACTCAGGGCGGACTCTCGCGAACTGACGGACTCCGGCATCTGAATTAGGCGAACTAGTTCGCCGCGAATTCGCTGCGAACTGGCAGTTCACCTGGGTGAACTGGAAAATTGGCGAACTAGTACACCGAATACGCGTGTATTCGCGGCGAATTCAGGTGAATTCAAGTGAATTCGCCGGAGTTCGCGGCGGACTCCGGTGGAGTCCGGCGGAGTCCGCCAAAAAATATTTTTGGCGAACTCCGCCGCGAATTCACCTGAATTCACCTGAATTCACTTGAATTCGCGGCGAATTCGCGGCGAATTCAGGTGTACTTGCAAAAATCGTGGATTATGCCTATAACAGAGTGGTTATCATGTGAACTATGGTGTTCTTAAACACAGTGCTATTATTTAGAGTGCCATCAGAAATTCAGAACCTGCTATAGAAGCTCTAACCAGGTAACCAGGTGCTTTGCACCTGTAGATCATGGCAAGGGTTACTTAGAATGCTTGAGAGGTTCTCAGTGCTGGTGATGTTAGTATACCCAAAGCGCTCCACAGAGCAACCAATCAGAGAGCAGTGTCGTTAGAATACGAGCCACTGATTGGTAAATTCTCACAGCGTGGAGGGTAAACTCATATAACGTTCAGTGAGGCCGAAGAAGCTTTGACCAGCCCGATCAGAGGTGCTCAAAGGGACTTCCCTCGGAAGTTGAAAGGCAAGCGAGTTGATCCGGGAAAACAATCTTTAATACTGGATGCAACACATCATGCTTCAAAATCCACAACAATGCATAGAAATGCGCGATATGACATAGAAAACTGGTGTCAGAGCGGATTTAAGTATTTAGCTAAAGCGGACCCCATTCACGTATAGACAGAAATAAGTGCACAAATCAGCGATTATCGATAATCAATTCAATTATCTTTCCAGATAATTGGTTATAAATAAGTCGCGATTTCGATCAGTACTCGTTACAAGTTAGCAAGTCACAATGTGCAGGAAATATGTCTGAAATTTGTCATTATGATAACAAGGAATATATCGCTGAATCGTCAAGACAGGGTTGTGTATATCTTATAGTATACGCCGCACACGAGAAATAGGCGGAAAGATGACGTCATTATCATAGCTCAATGTAGTGAGTTGATGACGTTGAACCGCCTATTTCTCTAACGTGTCGTTTAGTACCATCATGTAAACGATGCCCGGTAATTTAACATTGCCGATTATATACCCAGCTTCAGAACAGAAGGAGGTTGAGAGTGACGTCATATTCAGGGGGACACGTGGGGAGTTAGTGACGTCACGTGTAATTTTCATAAAGTACCATTATACCATTATCCTCTCGATTTGTATTAAAATATATATCCAAGTTATAATATAAATAATACTATCTACATTCCATAATTGATTCTACTAATTCAGAAGGTTATTGAGTCAATTATCTAACTGTCTGCGGGTCCAGAACGAGGGAACGGTTTATTAAGCGGTGTCGAAGTGGTGACCATATAATCTATATTTATCTATAATTATTAAGCAGAATTGAGATTTGCATCAATATAACGATGCAGTATATGGGTAGAAAGTATAAATTATGGTGCTGAAGAGGCGTCAGTTACTGTCGTTCTTTAATTTTATGCATTTAATATTTTAGTAGGCACAGCACTAAACGTTAAAAAACTTTCGAGCAGCACTAAAAAAGCAGAAAATGTCAGTTTGCTCTAATCGTTTACGAGCATGGACTGTCAACGAGAAAAATACTAAAATATGGAAGGTTATTTTGGCAACCAAATTAAAAGTATTTATATACAACTGTCGAAGAAAGGCAATGCCACAATGTACCCACTTACAGTACAAGACGATTACTTACTTAATCATGTAATACTTTCACATAAAAACAGGAAACATGCAAATTATACAGTCCTTGTAGCCAATAGCTTTTGGCGGAAGCTGGCTAATTCGTTCTTAATCATATGCCACATAACTTATTGCTCGTATAATGCTCATTTCCATATAATGGATCCCTCATCACGGACTTTCGGGGTGGTGACTGCTTGAATACGATGAATAAATTGCCCATTAGGTGCCCTAGCAACACCCAACATGTAAGGAGATAAAGGGGTCCTCTGACAGAAAACATGGGCGGGTCGCACTATAATTACCAGGGCTCAAAGACATGACGTCATTACCAGGGTTAAGAGTGGAGGTTTGATGACGTCCTCTCCTGGGTTTAGAGTGGTGACCTTTGACGCGTTGCCAACAGGTTGCCACTAGGTTGCCACTAGGTTCCCAACAGGTTGCCACTAGGTTCCCAACAGGTTGCCACTAGGTTGCCAACAGGTTGCCACTAGGTTCCCAACAGGTTGGCACTAGGTTCCCAACAGGTTGCCACTAGGTTGCCAACAGGTTGCCACTAGGTTGCCAACAGGTTGCCACTAGGTTGCCAACAGGTTGCCACTAGGTTCCCAACAGGTTGCCACTAGGTTGCCAACAGGTTGCCACTAGGTTGCCAACAGGTTGCCACTAGGTTGCCAACAGGTTGCCACTAGGTTGCCACTAGGTTGCCACTAGGTTGCCAACAGGTTGCCACTAGGTTCCCAACAGGGTGCCAACAAGTTGCCAACAGGTTGCCACTAGGTTGCCAACAGGTTGCCACTAGGTTGCCAACAGGTTGCCACTAGGTTGCCAACAGGTTGCCACTAGGTTGCCACTAGGTTGCCAACAGGTTGCCACTAGGTTGCCAACAGGTTGCCACTAGGTTGCCAACAGGTTGCCACTAGGTTGCCAACAGGTTGCCACTAGGTAAATATGCAGATTGCAGCGAGTAATTGGTCGACTACACAACCTATACCACACAGGTTGCCTATACCCGCGTACAAAGGATATACACGCCTTCAATTTGAGTATACCTTCCCGATCTCTGCTGTATATCGTTTTAGAAAATCCTTGGGAAGCCACTTCATCGCTATACAAGCTGTATATCGTTTTAGAAAATCCTTGGGAAGCCACTTCATCGCAATACAAGCGCACTTTCTCCCTACTATTTCAGAACATTTTGCTAAAACATTCAGAGACGACGTATTGTTTTTCGGGGGAACAAAAAGAGTAGCTCAAACAACAATATAGAAAGACGTGAAGCCAATGTCTCACAATGTAAAGTTTAAAACCATTTGAAAACCAAGACTCTTGCATATTATATATGTATGAAAGTAGAAATAATATTTCTAACATAAAACATACTTCAATGGCTTCAACTAAAAGCAAATCCGAACTCCGACCAAGACGCATACGCAACGTACGGCTTCAGTACACACAGATACGGGGGAAAACACGGTCTGAAGGCTGGTTTTCCAGCGCTTAACCAGCGAATCTAGACGCGGTATAGGGCGGTATACCTAGTGAGCAGAGCAAGGGTCGGCTGGTAGATCCCAGGCAGAGAGCTAACAGATCCCAGATCTCAGTTCCTATTCCTAGTCAAGAGACTTGTTAGATCCTAGTAGGGAGACTTGCTACATCCTAAGACATTGCACATGTCAAAGCAGCATGAGTTGCCAGGTCATGTCTTAGATTTACCCTAGGTATAACCTAACGCACTATAAGAGTTACGAGTCGTGGAGCCATCATGAGTCATTGCAATGAGCAGTACGACTTTGATCAGGGCTCGTATTCGGACACTGATCTGAAAACGAAATGAAAAAAGCGACTCTAAAAGAGTCTAAACAGTTTAAACCGATCAGTGCTTATATCTACATATATATGAATCGTTCGACTTAAACGATGAAAATATTAGAAAAAGTAGTTAGGGGAGGGAGAAAATGCCATGATCCTCCCTTACACTCGGTCGGGAAAGGTAAATAATTTCCAACTTTGGGCAGCATGTAATAATCATGTAATTGTAACATATGTTGGGCAGAAAGGTCATTGGCATGCTGGATATTAATACGACCTGAGCACGCAGAACAGCCGTTTGAAAGCCCAACATTCCCCATTCGGAGACTTGATGCTGACGCTAGTTCTCCAGCGCCTGCTGAGTGCTGGTGGCTGATCAGGGCATACTAGTAACTAACAGTAAGTGCGGTTAGTGCAGCTGTGTTTATTGAACCAACACGCCCTGTGCAGTGCCACTGTGCTGCTGCCTAAGTAGTGCTGTGATGTCATCACCAGACCAGAGAATGGGGGGTGGTGGTGCTGTGATGTCATCGCCAGACCAGAGAATGGTGGTGGTAATCAGTCAACTCCTCCCGGGACATTTGCTTTCTGAGTCGTCATCCTGCGGCACTAACACAAGTGTCTCAGGGTCTTAGCACCTGGTCAAATCGTGGGTAGCAGCGACAATACGAGTTAGAAGGACTCGACCTGAACCAAAGCAACCAGCTTAAACGGAAACGAGGAAACGTAAAATGATCCATATTGCCGCTGTGTAAATGATATATATCGCCATAACTATATAAGTATGTTAACCTGTATAACGAATGGTCGGTGGGTTCGTTAATGACGGCTTTTTCATTGAGAGTATTTCTTCCGAAAACCTGCGTAGAACATATATATGAGCGTTATCAAATAACCTTTGCCGACCGGTGAAGTCACTTCCCATGCTTATCATTCGTGCTCCCATCTGCCACTGATATACCCAGTATTACTCAGTATCTAATGTATACAAGGGGTTCTGTGATATCTAAATGCTATGGTGTGCCTGGTGAGCCTTTTACGCAACTCCACAGCTGTGGGCTACACGGTTCCCTCATTCGTGCTATTTTCCGAGGGCTAACCATCTCTTTCTGCCGTTTTACTGAGCGTTATTATCTTGTTTTTGAGACTATCACGGACATGTGAAGCTCACAAACACGGGCTTGTAACACGGAAGCGAAGGAAGGTCCATTAACTTTGGGGTCCACAGTCCGAAGCCTTACATTTAACAATTCAATAATCAGTCGCTGGTCGCAGTTTTAGTACATAGGTAAGTAGGTAGTACAGTATAGTGGGCATAACGATCAATTACGTCATCAGTCGAAGGGGAATGGGTTTCCAGATGATGGCACAGGGGGTTAATGGATTTACTGATGTCAGCAAAACAAATTCAAATTTCCATTCACAAACTTGTAAATTTATAGCTTCTTACATCATTTAAAACATGAATCTGGTTACTTTTGAACAATTTTGTCACGAAACTGTTTAATCTACGGTTGCTAGATAAAACATTTTAACCGAAAATTTGCATCACCAAAAGATTTGTTTGTATGAATGGGATTGATAGATGCTGACGTCAGCATATGGAAGGGTTCTGCTGATGATTACAGATAATGACAGACTATGGGTTGCTATGGAAAGGGGTTAAAAAGTAAAAATGGCCGAAAAATGATGGCGTAATATGTACGGCTCCCAATTAAAAACATAAAGTGATCAGAACATCAATCAAGGAACTATCAACTAATCAATATCAACTACCAGAAATCAGAATTGATATTTTTAAGGAGTCACCGGATGTAGATATAATCAGCCATATTTTTTCTCATGAGATCGATCTCAGAAAAAATATGACGAATGAAAGAATGACTGAATGAAGTGTAAACGGTCAACTGTGATAGTGTGATAAGCATCAATCACATTCATGAATCAACAATAAATGTAATTTTAAGCATGGATAAATAAAAAAAAGGTTCACCCATTGCATTATTCGTATAGAAGTCACGAATTAAAATTTAAACGGTTGCGGATTCGGAGACCTAAGCCATGGCCAGTAGGGCAGTAGGCCGTCAGTCGTTACTGGTTACAAACTATAAATTTCAACTCGAGCTCTCGATCGAATGCTCGAATTCCCACGGTTTAAAGAGTTATCCAACGCGAATTAAAATTTATAAGTATCATTACAATTACATGAATACATGCGTCGTGCGCGGCGTGAGTGCAGCTAACTCATTACTTGCAGCTAACTCATAATTTGTAACCATGACATGACCCTTGATGGATTTCCCATGGAAAAATATATACATTATCAAATTAAATACCCTCGTGGTTTTTCCCATCCTTAGCGCGCTGCCGCGCTTGTCGGACGTTGTCTGACCTCTTCGCCTTCCCCTAACCAGGGGCGTCGCGCCGCGCACTCCGTGCGCGAAACCAGGGCGCTGGTTAGGGCAACCCTTCGCCTTCGACGGGCGCGCGCGTCCGCCGAAGGACGGATAAGTGGATAACGTCTGACAATTCAAAAATTTGGAGGGTAGTGTTTCGGAAAACGCTGTGGAGGGTAGGGTAACATCCTATCACGAAAAGTTTTTTTTGCATTGCGGCTTTATTTGCATTGCGGCTTTTTCAAACCTATTTCCCCTAACCAGGGGCGCCGCATGGAAATGTGTTGTATAGATTCATTTGGGTTATTGCCTGAGATTTAGCTGAAGGGAGCTGGACGGCCGAAAGGGACGTGGACATCTGACAGAGGCAAGAGTAATAAAATTAAAATAATAATTTAAACTTAAACAACACTACTATATACAATCAAATTTCATGAGAATGTTGTGACGTTGTGTCAAACTTTGTGGAGTTCCTGAAGAAGAGATATTTTATCTCGAAACTGACAGTTGAATAGTGGTGCAAAGTGTTTGGGTTTGACTTCATATTTGAGAATATTTTGTGTTTCACTGAAATGATCAATCACTTCAAACAAATTAGTAAAATAATATTTTTATTAATCTCCAGAAAATTACAATAACCATCCCTCTACCAGAGCTTATATTTCCATTTTCCTAGCTTCAGAGTACTGAACTTCTTTCAACCAACACAGACTCATTTAAACTAACCATGAAAATCTCAAGCTCTTTTATCTCTAAACTCAACCAATTATTTATCATGAAACTTGCACATGACTAGATAACCATGTTGACTCACAATCATTTATCATATGTTATGTCATTTGACCATTCAAATGCATGTGCCACTGGTTTCAGAGCAATATCCCCCAGGCAAAAAGTTTGGCACATTCATAGTTTCTGTATTTTATCTACTTGTAGGCATGCAATAATTTTTAATATTGCACTCCTCACATTTGCTAATACACTAAGAGCATGGCAAATGGTCATGATGTCAATAAAATTATTGCACTCGGCTAATCCTCGTGCAATAATTTATATTAGCACGAGGAGTAGCCTTGTGGCAAATGGTTTTGACACTAATAAAATAATTGCAGGAGGCTTTGCCTCCTGCAATAAGTTGGCATTGTCGCACTTGGCCTGCTCCTTGGGTGACAATACAAATTATTGCACTCGGCTATTCCTCATGCAATAATTTCTATAAGCACATTCTCAGCCATGCTCTAAGCATATAATACATATAATATTGCACTCCTCACATTGGCTAATACACTAAGAGCATGGCAAATGGTCATGATGCTAATTTGATTATTACCCTTGGCTTTGCCTCGTGCAATAATTTGGAATTGTTGCACTTGCTCCTCATGCAACAATACAAATTATTGAATTGGCTACGCCTCATGCAATAATTTCTATTTGCGCATTCCCAGCCATGCTCTAAGCTTATACTGGTGCTTTGTTGTTTGTTCCACCATTCTTATGAACACACAATTATATGTTCATTGGTATTCTGTCAAAGGACATGCAAGTGCAAATGGGTGCAAATTAGTGTAAAAATTTGTGCTCAGTTGAGCTCAATTGCATTCAATAGCACTCAATTTTGCTCAGATAAGCCTTGAGCTTTGCTACTAAACCTAATTTCTCCGCAAAACAACCTATTAGGTACATTTTGTAACCATGAAAATTCAAAATAGGTTTCAAGATATTTGCTGAAAGTTATGCCTAGAAATTTAGACAGAGGATCAAATGGTCCAACAGGAAAGCTTTGGATGCTTCACCTAGCCACCACAGAGGGGTATGTTTGGACAGTATTGACATAATGATATTAAATAGCTTCATAGTAATTAAGTTTTAAGCTAAGCTATTTCTAGGAAGGTTTATCAGAAGTGATGGTCAAAAAATAGGTACTTGGAATGCCTCAATGCTTGGTCAATGTCTGATAGCTGTAGGGAAATTGTAAAATTTTAACCTTGTTGTTTGTAAATGTTACTTCTTCAAACATGTTTGATTGAACATTGATTTATTTTGATGCATTGAACATTGATTTATTTTGATGCATTGATCAATAAATTATTATTCCTTTTTAATTTTGAATTCAACATTACAGGAGTCTTAGAAGCAGAAGTTCAAAGCTATCCAATTCCAATCTCCCAACTTTACTAAATAGCACATTTCCAAATCAGTCACCTAGTACAGCCTCTGGAGGAACAGAGGAACCTCTTTCAAATTCATCACCAGAGATAATTATCTTGTCTTGCACCTTCCTCATTCTTGGGGCTTTATGTATACCGCACAATGCATATGTATTGAGAGCCATTTATAGTATTTACTCCAAGAAGCAACCCATGTTCATGGTGTTTGGATTTACCATAGCAGGAAATATCTTCAATGGTGTTGTTACAATCACTAAAGGTTTGGGTTATCTAACCACACTTCATGGATGCTATGTTTTTGGGATCATGCAAACAGTTTACTTCAGTTACATTTCAGTTTTTGTTGCTTTTATTTGCATATTTAGGTCCATGGCTGTTACATTGCCCCTTGTGTATCGTTTTGTAATGACTGCTAAAACAGTTAAATACTGTGTTGGAATTTGCTGTTTGATTTCTGTTATCCTCAGTATGCTGATTATCATTCCAGTTAATCTTGATTTTCAATACATCGTTACCTCTGCTGGTAGAGTAGGTTGCTTGCCCATTTTAACTAAATCAAATCTGAAAATTTGCTGTGCTACATTTGTTGGTGGAATATTCTTCTTTGATGTTGTTCTTTTAGTGACATACATTTTTGTTCATATAAAGTTTAATGATTTGTCTTCTAGAGAGAGCCTAAGGAAACTTAAGAAAGTTGTTTTTAAAGTGTCCCTTTCAACTACTTTGTCCTACATATTATGTTATTTTCCAACATGTCTCATATATTTTCTACTCATGGTTGGATACATAGATGCAAAAGGTATATCTGCATGGAGCGCATTCAAGTATGATGCTCTATTGTCCTTTTTTGCTCATTTATATGCTGTTGTTTTGCCCATGCTTTTGATTTATTCTAAGTCTTTAAAACAAGGGAAATCACTTTCATGTCGGTTGACAATGAAAAATATCCCCACATTTGCTGTTAATCAATCTAGTCAACAGTGATGATTGAACTCTTGATAAAAGATTTGTCTATGAAAATTCCAGTAAAAGATGATTGCTGGTTACGAAATGGTTTAATTGAAAACTGAGTTATTTTTTCATATAAAATTTAAACATTTTTGACTGAAATTTTTGGAATAGGTTGTTCTAGGCATTACCTGATAAGCAGTGTGAAATGTTGAGTGTATCGGTACTGCTACTTCCATTACACTGATAATAAGGTGTGATTTGATGGTAAAGTAGTGGTACAAGTAGTAAAAGATTTGGGACTGGTTGGGCTGCGCCTGGTTGAGTGGATAAGAGCTGTGCCTGTCATTTGTGACATCCATGGTTCGAGTCTTGGGGAAATCCTCACTCATAAAAGCGGTAAACGTGCCAAGCTAACCTTGGTAGTCCACCTTTTCCGATTCTAATACTACTGATATTCAAGGACGCACTTCATAGGGTGTAGCTCGTTAATGACTCTAACTTAAATAGGTTGTTCTAAGAAGAAAAGTCCTTATAGTACCTACCCATTTCTTCACTGTCATAGTGTGACCTTCAGTAATTTAATAGAAATTGAGCAGCTTGAAGAATTCTAGAAAATGGCAAGATTTTACTGCTGATTTTCAGCTGAATTACTATAGAGCAATAGGTCGAGTTCAAATTTGATATTCAAAGGATGGCAATAATTATAATTTTGGTAGCTCAAAATGTTCTTTCACTTAGAATGCATTTGTAAGTTTTAATACTGGATTAGTAAGAGTGTTGGTAGATGATGAATTATCCGACTGTGAGAGGACAATACCTAGAAATTTGATTCATTTCCTAATTTTTATAATGCAGTTTTGAGGGCACAGTATTTTTGTTTCCTCCCTCCTAGATATCATGAAAACACACATTAAACGAAAAACCTCAATTTCCTGTAGGTATACAATGTAATTAAATACCATTTGGTATCATTAAAGAAATGGCGACCCGAATGCGTTCCTACCCTTCCCAGCCTGGTCGTGGGAGTATGGACCCTGGCACCAGAAGAGCATCGTTTGTGGATTTCAATGAAGATGATCGAGAGAATAGTCTAGGGGACAGTGTTGCTCAAGAGGTCTGATTTGAAATATTCTTAGTAGAATTCTCTGTGATATTTGCAGTAACACTCAGTTTTTTAAAGCATACGAATGACCATGCATTAACGAAGGCATTTTGTTCAAAGGGCTTTTTGAATTTTTTGTGTTTAATTTACCATATCTCCAGATTTTGGCTGGGCATGCTGATAAGAAGCGAGCAAGGAAACAGAAAGAAACAAAAGACAAACTCGGCTCCATTCAGGACAGGGTTTCACTTGCTCTGTCAAAATATGATCTTGGTATGTCATTTCAGGATTAGTTCCGATTTGTTTTCAAGGGACTGGGGCGATTTGTGTCATGTTATTAATTGATTTGAGTTTCTCATAATCATAGTTAATAGGAGGAGCAAATTACTAATTGCCTTCACTCAAATATGAGTGTCAATCATATTTGAAAATTACCAGCAATAAATTTTCCGTTTATATATAATTATGACGCATATTGTAAAGAATATGATAAAATGATAATACACTGGCATCTGATTTCAACATGATAACCCTGAAGCATTTCCCTGTGTTCTAACACTCAATTTCAAGCGTTAAGCACTCTAGGAGACGGACAAGACTTCAAACTGGACCGACAGAAGTCAGAACAAGAGTTCGATGTGTTTATCATAGGATTCAATGAATCTTCCGAAAAGAAAAGCAAGGTAAATCTTTGAGTTTTAATTATAGCTTGCTTAATTCAAATCCTGACTATATAACGTTTTGGATATAGCCTTTTACTTGTTGTAGTATGCGAATCATTGAAATCTTTTATTCATCACTGCTCGGTCCATAGATATCTAGATTATTTACCATACTAAGAACTTGCTGTTTTACCATACTATAACTCTGCATTCAAACACTGCACTCATTTCAATTTTAATTATTATTCCCAATTCCCATAATGCCCATGTTAAATGAACTATTTTGCCATTTCTTCTGATAACAGATCTATAGTAAAAAATTGCTCTAAAGCAAGAGATATTTTGTCCTTTTCTTACTGTATGTGGTCCCATTTTCAACATTCGCACGTTTATCCCTTTCTGAGACAAGTCCTTCGGCATTATATGTATCATGAACTCCAATTGGCATTTGGGTCATAAGATCGCCTATATTCTGAGAATTAATTTTTGCCAATGCCCAGTTTCTTGGAAAAATTGGAATCTGTGTAGTGCATTATCATTGGCTCCGAACGCCGATTAAGTTGACCACTCAAAAAAAGTTAATTTCTAGAAGCATATGAAGCTAAAAGTTTCTGGCTATTCTTTAATTACTGTTGTACTGCTATGTCCACACATAAAGACACAAAATTATCAAATCTCATGATCAAAGCCGAATAGCTTTCTACTTTAAGCTTCAAACAGACATGTACTATCATATCTTATTATGACAAAGCTGTCTGCCAAACAAGCACTTTCATCTCTTTCTATGCTCTGAAACTGCATTGTTACCATTCAGCCATTCATTCATCCGTGTAACTTCATAAATACTTGGCACCAGCCCGTGCCAACATGCATAAAACTATCAAAAGTTAATAAGTCATTATATTTACTAGCAATTTAATGGTGAGTTGAGGATCTAAAATTTTCTGAAATTGAAATTTTAAACGAATTTTAGTGACCTATATATAAATTTACTAATGCCAAACATCGTTTGTCCGTTGGGTGGGGAGGTGTTTTTCCCGAAATTCTAGAGCCCTGTTTTTGCTCCGTTCCTATCTGAGAACAGTATACACTGCTTTATTCCGCGTATAAACCACTATGCCTTGTTAGTTCGCCTCCAGCCATGCAAAGTGCTTGCGAGGCGGGAAACAAGGAAATTACAATGTGTTACGTGAGCAAGGCAGGGTTTAAAATCATCATAAATACGTCATCACCAACCAACTACTCTTCAAGGTGGCTTTTAGGTTGTGTTCTTGCATTGTCCTTTGACAACAATCCTTGCTTCACGCTCATGTTATGTAGAATTAAAACGTTTTAAGAAATTTATTATTTGAATCGAAATAAAATGTGGCTTTTTAACACTTCTAATCAGTCGGCAGACTTTGAGTGCTTGAAAATGTTTTTTGAAGCAGGCCACATAGAAAGATAGAATTATGCATTCAATTATTTATTCAATTCAAAAGACAAAATGTGATCATGATCCAAAGCAGAAAAGCTAATCTGCATTCCGAAGTGAATGTGCGATTTACCTTGTTTTGGTAAGATGTAACCACAGATGGCAGCTGAACAAGTTGAATCTAATTTTCACATATGATTGTCATTGAATTTCTAAATCTTGGCCACAACACTTGGGTATTTGATATGCTTGTCTGAGTTAAACTTGATATTAATTTAGCTATTATATTCAATGCTAATCTAATATTAGGAACGTCCTTAAGTTATGTCAACGACTCTGATTTGCAATCAAATGCACTTATTTTAATTATTCATTAATACGGTATTGTAAAGAAAATAATAAGCAGGTGAAACCCATTTGGGATACACGTGCTTGTTTTAGACCAAATAATTATTTTTCGAATTTATCATTATTAACTTATTAATTATGAAAATTTAAAATGGTGCCTAAATTATCCCCATTTCAGCTTCTGGAGTCACTCTACAACGTGAGTAACTGTCAACTGCCTTTGATAGACTTTTGATTCTAAAAGCTTGAAAGGGTTCACCATGTAATCCAACGTCTTGATTCAAGTCATGTTCATAAGTGTCCAACTGTCCATGCACATTACACCTATCTGTCTAGATATCTTCCAAATGTAAATCTGAATCATGTATCTTGGACTAATTAATTTGTTCAATTCTGTTTAATTTGTTTAATTCTGTTGTTGCTGGTATCTAACGCTGGCAACTCCTCAATCTTTTCTCCCTCTTCTATTGTTTATACCATAAATAGATTGCTCTTAATTCAATTTCTTATACTGAGTCTATAGACCTTAATCTAATGAAAATACCTTAATATGCACTATGCACTATGCAGGTTTAAGTTTAATTTATTATGATTATATTTATAAATTTATAAAATATGTATTTTAAAATCCAAATGAAAAAGCTTTTTACCTTCAATTCAAACATGCAATTATCTTGACCATATCAATATTACAAAATTGAGAGGTAGTTTCAAGACATGCCCAAAATGACTGCCACAAATGGAGCCACAAATAATAAAACCCCTACTCCGTCAGTTTTTCCTGCTTTACGAAGAAGATGATCTCGACTCCTCTCCTCTTCCCGATATCGACTTTGAGAAAAGTTATGATCAGGTACTCTTTAAAACCATACATTTGAAAATGGTATATTATCTGAATTCAGCAGAAGAATTGAAGTTCACTATGTGAAGAAAACAATATGCATTGGAACCTGCCTATGTAAAAAACACACAGTAACAGTACCTAACTTGTTCCACCTCCTCAGGCTGTGGACTGCCTCTCCACTGCCACCTCCTCCATCGAGAGACTAGCCACAATCCACAATACTCTCATGGAAAGTTACAACACCAAGCTCAAGGACAAGGAGAACAAGAAGTGAGTTGTTTAGGCTCATTAGGGTTTATCTGGGTTATATTTAGGGGTTTAAATGGTGCTTTGGGCTTACGGGGGTAATAATGAGGGCTTACAGGAGTACATAGAGTTTATTGGATTGTTTAGGGCTCACAAAGGTGATCGGAGATGGCGGGGCTGTCAAAATTGAGGTTTTGACAGTGGTTTCTACTTTTCTGCTATAAGTTCGCAGGTTATCTAAATGCGGAATTAATTTCTTCGCTATAATAGGCTTTTTGGTAGAGAGCCGCCAAGCCCGTACAAATGTCGTTCAAAATTCAGCCATAACTCAATTTACGTGTTCAAAGCAGGGTTTGTTTATCGCAAAATACGGCTTCTTTAAGAATGTATTTAAAACTTCAAAAGTGACTGAAATGGCAAACCTTTTAAAAGATAATTTAGGTTTGTAATCCAATACCAGACCGATTCAGTTCCCAGGGGAATAGAAAGAACTGTGTCCGGCACAGTAATAATGATATGCTCGCTGGAAGTTAGCGTTTTTACGGGCTGTATTAACTCACGGCTTGCTCACTGACCAGCCTTCACAGCCCCCAGATATATATTTACACATTACTATTCATCAGTTAATTCACCACTTGACCACTCCCCTTGCTTTTTATCAGTATTTAGCCCATTTTTGGACTTTTAATTTTGAGAAAATTCTCACAGGAGGGCATGTAAAAAACTTCAGAGCAGCCTTTGTCATTTATATTATAGCAAATGGAGAGTTATGAAATGTAAATTCTTAATTAAATTTCTTGTCTAGGCCACCTATAACTCAATGATTTATTTTCTTGGAAGACAATAGTTTTACAATGACGGTAACATGAGCAGTCTGAGATCACAATGTAAGAAGTCATCTGCTGAGTTTGGATATCAGTGAATTTCAGGTGAAACCTAAGAAAGGAACACGGATTGAATATGAAGATAAGGAAATAAAGTCTTATATTAATCGATAAGTTGTAGTGATATGAATTCCAATAACTGAATAAATACGAAAAAAGGGAAAACTCTGTATCATCCGTCTCTTACAAAAGTACAAACAAAATATTAAATTCTTCTAAACATAATGACCCTCGACATTTGACTCATCCTAAAAGTCTCCTTCAACCCATTTCTTGTCTCCTAATACCAAACTAAGAGTCCTGAAGAGTCTCTACCAACCCTCAAGTATCCGTTTAAGAACTGTTATTGATGTCCTTTGCATCCCCAATCCTTAAGAACATTCTTGTCAACTCCCTGCAGCACCCCTGTCCCCCTACCACACCCCCAATGTTGCATCCCTACTGTTGATTATTAATGAAGACATACATTGCTCTATCAATTATTCCGTTAAGGGGGCCGAGGGGTCCGAGGTCAATTTTCGGTTTTTTGTTGTTTATGATAGAGCTGACCGCCAGCTACCAGTAGGTTTAACCGCATCAAAAATATTGTTCCTAGCCGAAGTTATTAATTTGCCAATTCGCGAGTTCGCCTGTAATTACAGTGCGCGCGCAAACTTACGACGCGATTTGCCGAAAATAAACTTTAAAGGGGTTCTCTGCTCCAGAAAAAGTGCTATTTTTCATGATCCAATTTATTAATCATTTCTGTAACAATAATCATGGTGAAATTCCCATGTTTCTAGGTGCCTTCTATCGCGAGATATCGCACCTTTATGTTACGGCGCGATGACGTCACTACTGCACCAGACCGCAACTGACTGCTATGCGCGCTATTAAAATACGTGATAAAATTGGTATTTCCCACATTACTTTTATTGTTTGCTTCACTTTTAGTTTTCTTATTTTCTTTTTAAATGATTGTTTGCTGATTAGATATGTTAGTTAATTGATACACTCAACTATTTATGCATTCATTTTGGGACAATAGGATGGGAAATGAGCCCATCTTGCCTGCAGTAAATTCTGACAGTTTTCATTGTGAAATCAGCATCAGCTAACTCCGAGATACCTTCACTCACCCCCTTATTTGATCTGACTTCAGTTCATTCTGAAAGTGAAACTCGTCACTCTTCAGTAGCAATTTACTCTAAGTTCCTTCTTACCGTAATACCGGTCGACCAGTTCAATTATATTTTGACAACTGTCCAGTCCGACTAAAATTCACTTTTTAACAAGTTTTGACAAGTTTCAGTTCTGAAAAGAGTACAATGTAGGACCTGTCCTCTCTAACACCAAACACTCTGGCTCATGAACTCATGAAAATAGTCCCGGTTTGAACAAGTTTTATACTCTGACACAAGTCCACTCCGGTCTAATCTTACCGACTATACTACATGTTCACTCTGAATCTATAGGTATTAATTCCCATTCTAGCCGATTTCGAAGTAGGTTCACTGTTTCTTCTAACACCAGTTCACTCTAACAACAGTAAACGACCGAGTTCAAGTTCTTAGCCGAGGCCGAGTTTGCGTTGTTTTCTGACCGACGCCAGTCTACTCTAACATCAATTCAATCTGACACTAGTTCGGATTCAAACAACAGCTCAGTGATCACTCGGACACCAATTCACTGATCACTCTGACAACATTCCTGATTCCAACATCAGTTCAGTGTTGGACTTCCGACTGGTGCCAGAGTGAATAAGTGCGAGAGTGACTCTGACACTAATTCACCCTGACACCAGTCTGGATTCCAACAACCTTCAGTGTTCACTCAGTTGCTCTGACAACAGTTCACTCTGACTCAAGTCCGGATTCCAAAGTTCCAACAAGGGATCAGTGTTCACTCAAATGACAAAAGTTCATTTTGACACCAGTCTGGATTCCAACAACCATTCAAACAAGAGTGTAAACTCTGACAACAGTTCCCTCTAACATCAGTCCGGAATCTGGATTCCAGCAACAGTTCATAAGACTATTTGGTTTACTCTGATATCTTTTCACTGTTCATTGTCCATGTAAAAGTTCGTTACTATACTATGCACATACAATGGTTCATATTATGTTGCCTTTCTAACCCTGAGATATGCACGGTCCAAACTACAGCACTTCTGTACTGTAGTTTGTAGATTAAAATACCTATGTTAATATTACTGTGAATATGCATTATGATTTGTACGTAGTAAAAGTATCAATTATCATATTTAGTCAATCATGATGAATAAAACCGCTTCAAAATGTATAATTTGGAAAATCATCCAAAACCTAAGGTGAAAGTAGTAAATTCCGTCCATGAACTAGGATGAAATATTATATAAGCATGCTAAAAGCTTAACAATTTCACTAGACTTCACACCTATTTCCCACTACAATAGTACAATAAGCTGTTTCACCTGTAATATAACACTGCGCGACAACATGTTGGTGCTGGAGTGACGTCATCGCGCTAAATTTTTAAACCGCAATAACTCGCGAAATAATAAAGATAGAGGGATGGGGATTTCAACATTTTATTACATGTAAGGTGAGATATGATAAAATCACAATGATTTCAATTTCATATAAAGTCAATTCTATACCAGAGAACCCCTTTAAAATGTATCTCCTCCTACAGTTTTTGAGGAAAACCCTTGAAACTAGTTATGTTATAGGGCATAAAACAAAACTTTGAATCGAGCCGATTTTTGATTTAGGCTTCAGAAGTGAAAATAGGAGGAGATAAATTTTGAAGTTTATTTTCGGCAAATCGCGTCGTAAGTTTGCGCGCGCACTGTAATTACAGGTGAACTCGCGATTTGAAAAAATCATAACTTCGGCTAGGAACAATATTTTTGATGCGGTTAAAACCTACTGGTAGCTGGCGTTCAGCTCTATCAGAAACAAGGAAAAAACGAAAATCGACCTCGGACCCCCCCCCCCGGTCCCCTTAATTCATCTGATTGGTTTTGAGTTTCAGGGGTGATGCCTGTTTCCTGATTGTTTAAACATCTGTAGAAATATTTGCAGAATTGTAAATATCTGAATGTCTGCCAACAGATCGAATAATACCGTTATTCTCCGCAACAATAGGTCCATGTTGAGGCCATTGAGGCAAATTTCAAAGCTTGCACGGCAATTTTCTAGAATTAAATTACATTGCACGTCAAAATCTCTGCATTTTATGTTTTGTGAGCAATCAGGCTGAGAAAATACGGTTTATTGGACAATATCATATTGTCAAATTTGAACGGTGCCAAGGCTAACATTTCATCCGAAATAATGAAAGATTTAGCAATCCTTGTGGGATGAATATAGATCAACTCGAAGCTTCAAAATTTGAGTTTGATTAATAAGTAATATTAAGATAAAGCTTGATCATATGATGTCTGAGTTCGAATGAGTTCGTATGCCCTCTTCAATTTACAAACCCATCCCCCGAAGTTCAAATGAGGCCAAGCCTCACTCAGCTCATGAGCAACTGCTATCTTGCTATGACTGTTATATAGGTACTATTATAGTGCCACGATTCATCAAACAGAAACGCAATTGACTGCCTTTTGAATGACCGTTGAACCATGTTCCGCAATAAAGGTTACATCATCTTAGAAACTATCGTGAACTTAACATAATATCGAACCAGTTGACATCGGCTGGAAGGATTCCCTCTATACTTGACCTAAACAAAGTCTGATATAGGCACGGAGCCCATCTGCCCATGCTCTTACGATTCCCTCGTTTTTAAGCTTTGTATTTTACTTCCCCAAAACCGATTAGGAGTTCTGATAGTGCTCGTATATTATTCCTTAGAACTTTAGAAGGCTGATCAGATGATCAGTTCATGGAAAGTTAGAACGATGAAATTACCTGCAGCTCTCTTTATAATGTCTCTCCTCATCTCATATCGGATTTACCAGGGAAGATCAAACAGCCAAAGAAAGAGCCCAGTTCAAAGCTCTTATTAAATACTCTAATGAGCAATGTTCATTAATTCTTCATATACCTTCCCTGGTCATTTGCAGGGAAATTTTTAGGCTAAAAACCAAAGTTTCGTGAAACTTCTGAGGCTAAGTCTCCGAAAGGGTGGCTTTCCAAACATAGATCCAACACACTTGCACATATTTACGTATATAATGTTTGCCGCGTCATACTAATACTATGGTGTATAGCTTGTCACTGGTGCAACTAATACTGTGTGCAGTGTATAGTTTGTCACTGGTGCTATGTGCATCTAATCTGATTTCCTCCTTTCCCTCCTCCTGAGCGCCATGTGTCAGTTGCCATGGTGACCGTGTTAATGTTTATTAAAGTAGTGTAGTGAACAGGTGCACATGCCATACAATTACAGAGGGAGCACAAGTTTGTAAAACTGTAAGATGGGATTTAGGAGAGCTCGTCAGACTTTATCTCAAGTTGGATTTCAATTCAAAGATATTTCTATTCATATTTGAAGAAACGAGGAGGATTTTCTGGATAGAAGGTTGAATGAAGAGAATGCTTTGAGCCTAAAAAACCTCTTGTTAGCTTGAGCACGTCTATGACAGTAGGTTGCTGTACAGGTTGCAGTGTAATATGGAAATGCAACCATGTAGCAGTGACTGTACGTTCTGGCAGACTTTCATTGCAAGAAAGTAAAGAAGGGTAGAAACTAGAAAGTAATGAAGGGTAGAAATGTTATTTGTAGGCACAACATGTGCGTATCTAAGCTGTTTCCTGGTAAAATTGAAATGAAAGTGAATTGGCGTAACCTGCTGCTGAACAGTGTGCTCTTCCGAAAGAAGGCGTTCTCTTCTTTTGCCATTATTTAAATCGGGCGTTGCCCTTCAAAACCCTTCTCTTGCGGTCTTTCCCTGTGTTCAGACTGATCTCCCCATCCTTTTAGGCTCTGTAGAAATACACCTAGGTAAGTTCCACCTCTGATTGATTTCAGAAAAACGTCAGTCGTATCTAGGCTACCTAATCCAAAAAAGAGAAATTACCTGCTATTTAATGTCTTTGCCCTCCTTTTTAAGGGTAAGCCTACCCTGTCTAAGGATTACCAAAGCTGGCTATGATTCGTCAGCTAATAGCTATGGTTTCTGCAATCTTATCATATGGAGATGTTAATTCAATCATATCCAAAGTCATTGATCCCTGAACATTCAGTTGACGTCAAAACAAATTTGCAATACTTATCAAATCGGGAATAATTTATAATATAAAGGGGAGGGCGTATTTTTCAATTCTTTGTATTAGGACTTTTCGGTCGCTAGGTTCATTATTTATTTATTTATTTATTTATTCACTGTAGTATTATTCAAAATATTAATATATGTATTATGTTGTTTGGTTATTGCTCTCATCATCATTTTATTAGTTCTGTGTTGGTCTATAATAACCCCGTAATACAATGCGCCATATTATTTGAACATTTAATCCACGTGTTGGTGATTGAATTACAATAAATTAAAAGCCATTCACTCATCATGACATGATTAATCAGAATATGATTAGCAATCTTTTAGAATGTTGGAATGATGATGGTCACAATGATTAATTCTGACAGTATAGTATGGCAGGAAAATTCAAATGACCTAATGCTATCCCATATTTCCAAAGTGGTCTGGTGGCGCGGTTGGTAAGGCGTTGGACCATAAATCGTGATATCTCCTAGTTCTATGCCAGCCTAGTTGAATCAATCTCCTGGTTCGTTCGACCAAATTTGCCAATAAATTATAATACGATCACTTCAATCAGCCATCTGTGGTTTTTGCGTCAAAAGCTATCTTGTCTTGAGGATTATTAAAGATTGATTGGCGGATTTGGAAACTTCTTCAAATCCGTAATCAAAAGCTCCACTTAAATAATTCTTCGGAAACTGAAAATCCACCTTAAAAATGAAATTTCCTCTTCGTATTATTGACATCACAATCCACTGCACCACAAGGTCTCTACTGTTACCACCCACTCGTCACATACATAATATGTAATACTGTATTCTCCCAGATGCCGACCATCTTTAATAACTTGCTGCACTCCTCCTTGAACAATCTGAATTATATTCAAGCTGTTCTGCATAACGAGCCCCATTGTTATCCAAAGCAACTCATTACAAGAGCACAAATTATATTCCATCTTTCGTGGGAGAAGGTGGACCAGTGAAATTAAAACTCGCGATATAGTGTCCACACAGCACAGATCCATCAGATGCCCATGATTCAGGAGAAGAAATAGAAATATAAGAAATACATTACAGTCAGATTACAGAAATTATGTAATGTCAGACCGAAAACCATCCACTGGACAATCCCCGAAATGTTTCAAAATATAAAAATGATTAAGATGTGTCATTTAAGATGTGTCATTTAAGATGTATGCAAAACTAGATGTCCTAATTTCCACTCTTATATAGGCAAAAGATTCATTACATGACCCCCGTTTTCAATCTAACTGGGCAACCGTTATTGAAAATCATGGCAACATTTGAAGCAGTTCTGAAGTCAGAAAATATCTCCAAAGTACAAAGTACTTATATTTGTCCGAGGCTGGATGCACTGATCATCCAACGACTTATTCGATAGCTCTTTAGATAATTTCTGTGGTAACGCAAATTGTACCTGCAGTCCAAGGAAAACTTTAAAAGACAACCATTCACGATTTGATGGGTTCCTCTGGGACTCGCGCAGACTAGTTTATATTTTCCTCTCCATTTTAAAAAAGTATACGAACTTTGAATCCTAAAATATCAAAATAAATCTCGATTTTATAATAAAAAATACTGTGTTCTGATCGAATCATTTGTGAGCCGATTCGCTATCTGAGTTCTGAAAAGATGTTAATTTATATTCTATCGAATGTACGTCAATCTATTGACCAAAATATCGATTTTCTAGGAATAGGTTACCCAAATAGAGTATAAATTTATGGCATATATTTTGCCCCCTTGAGCATCTTTCTGTCTTTGTAAAGTTTCTAATTTGGGTGCCGTGAATGCGTGCGTTTCAAAAATCATACCACTTTCGAAATAACATAAAAGTCTCAATTATAGTCGTAAATTATGTTTCCTTTGTTCGATTCATTATAATATCTAAGCCCTATGTGAGCCCTATCGCTATTTGAGATTTTAAAAGATCTTTTATACTCTGATGATTCTACGTCAATCCATTGAAGTATTCGCCATAGATCCTTTTTACGGAATGGGTTACTCAAATCGAGCATGAATACAGGGTGTTTCATATTAATTGAATTCAAAGCCGCTCTGACCGAGTCAATCCTAGAAATGCTTCACCTAGGCCGGCTTGTTGTCATACCGGTAGTTCCGACAGTAGATTGTGTACTGCGGACCCGTCTCAGCCCCTTCCCTGTTAACAAAGCCGCAGTCAGGGAGGTTAACTGAGATTAAGTGCACATCGGGACTATTTTGAAACTGTACTGAAAATTCAACAAAAGACTTGGCACTGATTACCAGTCTTCTTGTTATGCCAATATGATTGGAATTTATGCCAGAAAAGTTTCCAGATGATTGCAATTATTTATTTTTTCACAAATTGACCTTTTGCTAGGGCTACAGTTTCAGAAACTGAAAATTTCCAAATTTGATGCATGCTAGGAGATTTGCTATTTGTCATACCTTTTAGGCACTGTACTAAGTTTTGTCAGTCCAACTGAGGCTGTGTGGTGTCTAAGGTATCAAAAATAAACATCCCAAGGTTTAAGGTCATACTTTGACCAACTTCACGATGAAAAATATTGATCTGCCTAGTCAGTTTCAAAGTGTCGCAAACACTGGAGTCTGCTAACAGAATAAGCTGGACCCTACATTTGACCCACAAAGGTTTTCATGGTTACTGATTCACCAAAGATACAAACTGATGCTTCATACTTTCATAGCATGGTCAATTCTATAATTTGAACTCGTAAATTGTCCTTGAGATCCTCAATTTTAGCAGAAACTGCCTTTAGAAACGAATGAGATGTGCTTTTCTTTTTATTGTTAGACAGTGGCACTTTGATACCGCTGCGGCAGATCAATATTTTTCATCGTGAAGTTGGTCACAGTATAACTTTAAACCTTGAGATGTGTATTTTTGATAATTCAGACACCACACAGCCTCAGTTGTAACCTCAAAACTTAGTACAGTGCCTAAATGGTATGCGAAACAGCGAATATCCTAGCATGCATAAAATTTGGAAATTTTCAGTTTCTGAAACTGTGCCCTAGCAAAAGGTCAATTTGTGAAAAAATAAATAATTGCAATCATCTGGAAACTTTTCTGGCACAAACTCCAATCACATTGGCATAACAAGAAGACTGATAATCAGTGCCAAGTCCCCCGTTGAATTCCCAGTACAGCCTCAAAATAGTCACACTTAATATGAAACACCCTGTATGTGTAATAATCATCGCTTCCCTGTCATAGCTTTTTGTTGAATCTGTTTTCGTGGCACAGCTGTGCAATAGATTAAGTTGATGTGCCACTATAATATAAAAGTTTAAATTATTATTATTATTAGAACATGAGGGTGCGCATGTTATAGTTTGCCACAATAATAGCGCGCACAGATTTCTGGGCTTGTAATATTCTAAGAGGGATCATTATCAAGACCAAATTGATAAATTGATGATTTATTGCCTGGGCTTTTGACGTTATCAATCCTTGCAGGAAAACCAAGAAGCTGGAACAAGCCCTGAAAGAAGCGCAGAACGAACTTCTTGGTCTGAAAGATACCTTGGAGACTACGTCAAGAAGTAAGCTTTCCGTTTTCCAAGAAAAGATATTCATCGCAATAATAATATACCTTAGTGGTAGAAATTAAGAAGTGTACTATTTAAGGCAGTAAGCAATTTTACTGCCTTAAATAGTACACTCCTTAAATTCTACAAATCTTAATTTCTACCTACCGTAATTTGTACAATACCAAAATTTTGGAAAATTTTGTTAAAGTATATATTTGTACATCTATACCTATCTTTTCTTTCACTATAATATTAAGGCTTTCTATTTTCTCTCAATACAGGTTTTTTTTTCAGCGAAAGCATCAGTGCAGACAAAATCAAACTTGATATTATAAACAATTATCACTCGATAAAAATCATAGGCAATAGGCATTTCTTCAGCTTTTCGTCTTCCTGCATCTTCCATAATCCATATCTTCCATAATCGATATCTTCCCACCTCAAGCCCAATAGAACCATCTTCGATATCTTCTTCGATTTTTTCATCAGGAAACAAGGCCTTCAAAATTTCAGCGGAATCATCGGCCAATCTTTTGATCAAACGGAGGCAGTGAAACGTTGCAAAGAACATGGTGTTGACTCAAGGGTGCTCATTGACCCGTTTGCTAATCTGTTTTACTTTTGTCTATATTTCGTAGATCCCAAATAAATTGAATTCAGTGGAAAAAATCTGCCCTCTTCTTGTTTTCTTATCGGTTCTTTTGGTTGAAAATTGGTGAAACGACGTGAAATTTAGTCCTAGATTTGCCCAATTTTTGTAAAAATTTTACTGCCTTAATTAGTACACTTCTTAATTAGTACGTCCTTAATAAATACACATCTTAATTTCTACCACTAAGGTATTATGCAACTTCTAAGGAAGTTTACGCAGTGCTCCTTTATACCCATTATGCACGCTAAAACAGTTACACTTTAAAAAAAAGTGGAACTACAGTGCCAAAAAAGTGGAACTACAGTTGATAATAAAATCATTTTGGCATTGTTCTCAAAACGTGACCTTACTATAGGAGGGAGAGGTGTTAAAAATGAACACTGGGGTGACAGACCGCAGATTTCACACTGAAGGATACAGTAGCTGCACTTATTACAATAGCTCAAATACAGTACTAGACAAGCCAATAACACTACATATTCTAATATTCGTGCTTGAATTATACATAATTACGAAAAATTTACCTACATGTATTGTCGTTGCATAATTCGGTTTTGTAACTCGCAAAAACTGCAAACCTTCCATTAAAACCTCGGCCTTCGGCCTCGGTCTTAATGTGTTATTATGCCCTCGCGCTTCGCGCTCGGTGCATAATATCGCGGTTTGCAATTTTTGCTAGTTACAAAACCTCTCATTATGTTGTTTTATCATTGGAACATTGGACTATACCTCACTTCAAGGTATCTAGAGATTTTAGAGCCGTCCCACGGCCTATCGCTGTTCGGGCGCTACGTGCACGGCTCTCAAAGTCAGAAAGGATTGTTTACCTCATTATTATACCTCTCAAGGTTGTTTTAGTGACCGTGTTAAAACTGTGGTATACGGTCACCACTTCGACATGTAACCACATACTATCAAATTCCACTCCTAGATCTCGCTGAGGCCAACCAAAAAGCGGAGGGTCTTCGAATCACTCTGGAAATGAAAACTGCAGAGCTGGAAAAGTAAGTAAAAATTTATTCAATTTTTATTGAAAGAATCTTTAATTGCTCCGTCTGAAGTTTCATTTTGCACAATTGCAACTCATTTCGGTTGTTTGTTCTATGTCGTTTGAAAGTATATCAATGATCCTCTACTTACCCCTTACTGACCCTCTGGTGAACCCCTGCTGACCCCCTTGTGAACCCCTAGTGACCCTTCTCCTCAACTTAAATATTCATTTACATTTTACAGCGTAATTTACAATTAAACCCACTCGGTACTTCACAATAGACTCTCGAGAATTTTTGTTTTTTTTTGCTTTACTGACGTAAAAATCGCTTACCTCTCAGATTTAACCAAATGAAAACCGTTTCCCGCTATGAATATTAAGAATTGTGTTGCTGCTCATCTTTATATATCTATTCTGAGGAAAGGGAGTGAGCATGTTTTTTTAGTACGATCGGGTGATAAAGTTTGGGATTTGGTTGCATTATCAATTATCTTCTCGGTGGTGTTGGGGGAGATGGAAAGTGGTTTCTTTGTCTTTAAAATTGCGAGTTAGAGCCTTGCGAGACTCAAATTCTCCAATGATAATGCGTGTGTGCAAATTATCTTACCATAGTACGAGACAAAATTCTATGGAACGAATTTGAAGATTTTACGACCAAAATCCCAATATTTTTGCATCCCATAATTTAAGCATAAAATTTCAATACGACGTCATCATCATCATACAATAACATGCGTAGTATTGAAAAAATATCAGAATTTTCGAAATCCCAGAATTTTTGTCCCAGATAAATCAATATTCCTCGTAAGGCATCTTTTAGTCTTTTGCTCGTGCCTCGAGCAATAAGCTCTGCGTATTGAGGTATTGAGTCGTGCGTCACGCTTGGGTGGCCCAGCCTTGCAGTTGAAAGCTGTGAGAGGTACGGTGGGCCGAAACCTCTCCGTTCTCTCTCGTCACCTGCTGATGGGACACCTACATCGCAGATGGCAGGGAGACCTTACAACTGTAGGGTAACCGCTGATGATTCACAGTTTAGTCTCTTCCACCTCTTATGTCAATCCTTGAATTAGAAAATCGAATACAGTAATTTGTTTATGTTTGTAGTATACCCATACACCTCTATAGACTTATAGATAAAACATTGGATTGAGTGATTGTTACTTCCTACCACTCTACATTGGCGATATAAGTTATTAAAAGTAGTTGTGTGGTGTGGAAACAACTAAAAACGCGATTCTATCAATATATCTTTTTTATAGATGCCTTTTAGACCTCAACAAACTTTCGAACCTTTCCGGCAATGATTGCCTCATCTATTATTCATCTCCACTGCACCGTTTTCCATTGTCACATATTCTCCCATTGTTCGCAGTTACGCTAATTAAGATTTTACAGCACATTATATTTACGCCTCCTGCAAATCACACGCACTTCTGTGTCACTATCAAGGTTTTGCGTAAGAAGTTGATGACATCAGACCTGTTCTTCGTTTGTGACCTATGATTCCTTCTTTTAAAACTCTGTAACTTACATAACATAATGTTGGTCACAACATAACAAGCAGCTCACATTGTTGTTCAACTTGGATACAATAGAAAAAGTGTCACTAAGAAATACCCAATATATACCACTTTTCTATTGCAGATCTAATTCTATTGGAGTATTTAACGTGAGCCGTTTACCTCGTTATATATAAATCAAGAGTTTTACCATTGTGTAAATGTCGAGATCTTACAATATAATATAAAATGGAAGCTATTGTCTGCTTTTTAAACTTAATCTCTGCTTAATGTTATGCCGAATGCCCCACATGCACAATGCACATCATATGCAGCATGTACATACATACAAACATACATACATGTTAAGACGCTATATCATAGTCTGGAGTAGTTTTTGCAAACACTCACACTTAGCGATAGTCAAGAGTTAAAACACTAGACGGATTATAATCTTTTTCCAGATTAATAGTTTTGTGGACATGAGTTATACATAAAAACAGTCGTTTCTATGCTGCTATGTCCAGTGGTCATTAAATGCCACTGTGATCATATCAATATCTCATGCTGGTTTAATAATATGGAATTATGATGGATATTTTTATCTTGGCAAAAAGTTTTAATTCCTTTTTTCAAATTAGATATGTCGCACGTTTCCGTCAATTGATAATGATGATCTGAAAGAATGTTTTTTGAAAAAAGGAATGTTTAATACTTAATAGTTAAGTATTTCATCCGATCGATTGAATAATAAAAACTGTGAATAAGTCCTTTGACTGATCAAGTGTTACAGGTTACTTGGTAGCTGATACACAGGCATAGTCTACCGAGGAGTTTCTACTTTCTCTAGAAAGATGAGGATTAAATAGTGACTATTTGATCCTCATATTTCTAGAGAAATTAGAAACTCATCATAGTATTTAATAACTACTATGATATGTTTTCTCGCCCATCTTCAGTTCATCTGAGCTTGTGTGTGCAGGTACATTACAAAATGTCTCCTGAGTGGTCAGCTCAATATGGTGTAGATTGAGAAAACTTCGTGTTGTCCTAGCTTTGGTAAGATGTTCGTTGGACAATTAGGTCAAAGAAATGGGGCCATTTCTTTGACCTGTAGGCCCCTTTGTCCTAGCTTTGGTAATGATGTTCGTTGCACAATTAGGTCAAATAAATGGGGCCATTTCTTTGACCTACAGTTTTCAGTATATGACTGAGTTGAGCAAAGCCCCCTCGACCCCTCTCATTGTATTGATACTTTCTTTTGTCCTCACCTCACAGCTAAAGTATTTTAGCACTTTCTTCTTTTGCTAATGCTATATCTTTTCGCTGAGATGGTAAGATGCTATCTTTTAGCACGTGATCAGCAATCCTTTTCAAGTTTCAATGAGATTGAGATGCTTTTCAATATTTATTTTATCTTATGATAGTTATCATGAAGGAAATATATAGCACCACCTTGTGAGTTTCAGCACCATTTCATCAACCTACAATTGGGAGTGACGTCATCCCATCTACTGGAGGTTAACTTTTCTTTATTCTTTTTGCAGCCGGAAATTGAAATTTTGTTATGGAGTTATGGAGTGTATCCAGTATCACTATAATGCTTGAAGGACCTCTCTCTAAGATTTTTCTAAGATCTTTCTAACTCACAGAAAACGAAAAATGCTGATTGCTGAAATGCGGCTGATTTCTTGATTTTTCCATTAATAAGATTTGAGTTCCTTCTAAGTTCTAGGAAAGATTACGGGGTGGAGCAATATTGAGGTTTTGGGGCTCTTTGAAGGGCTTTTAATTCAATACACACTTGTGTTACTCATTGTCACAATGTTGAAGTTTTCTCCACTTCCGTTATCTTTACTAAAAAGGAGAAGCTATATAAGTGATGTACTGACTTAGCTGAATCTGTCACGTAGAAGTCAAATGACCCTTTGTTCTTTCTTGACGCATTTCTTTTTCCTAAACAAGGAACTGAAGCTGAGAGGTTCCGTTCATATCAGGTCGAGCAGATATTGTGTCAAATGTTGGTTCATACAAAGTGTGTTTCTCAACACGACCCAGATTTCTTTTCTTGTTTATACAAAATGCAACACCTGGTAAGAAAACAGGGCAAAAAGGTGCTCTGTAGTCTGTAGCACGTTAAACTAGCTCTTGTTCCTTGGCTGGCACTCTGGTCCGCTGTCTTTGAACAGGGAGAGTGGCCGAGGAGCGGTCAGTGGACTGCTACTTTGCACTGGTTTTCTGCCATCAATTCAACAGATTAACTGCTGTTGCAATGAATCAAGGTCTAAATTAGGTTCAAATATAGGCTTCTGAAAGGGCACCTGATGTACCACGATGTCAAATTGACATGAAAATGGTGTTACATTATTACCTATCTTAAAGGCTAGTCACCAGTGTGACTTACGTTTTTGGAAGAACAAGTTTCATTTCACTCGAGCCATAACCTCGTATTGAATCAATAATTTTCGAATGTTTCATATGTTGTAGTCTTAAATTAAATGATATAATATTGCCTTTGATTCAACACCCTGCGCCATCCATTAGATCATAGCCGACAGTTACTTCTTTTCATTGTTTCAAAGACAATTAAACAACACTGACTCCCTCGTTCAATCCCTCACGCGCACTGATTGCGTTCTATCATTGTTTTGATCAAATAGAACCGCGTACTAGTTAAGTGCGCAGATCTTAAAGTGCGCAGTGCGCACCCATTTCGTGATGCACTTCTTTAGTAATACTGCAACCCTCCGCCCTTCTATCACGTTCACGTGATGTCGCAATGTGATAGGACTATCAGCAAAATATATGCACGCCCCACAGGAGTATGAATCTACAAAATAATACTTTCAACAATTACTGAGGGGATGCAATATGTAAGTTATAGTTCATTATGGAAGGCATCATGCAATATGAAAGTCATAATGCATTATGGGAGTCATAATGCATTATGGAAGTCATAATTTAGCAATTGTTAAGGTCATTTACCCAATCACTTGCTGCAAGTCTCCATTTTCTGTCTATTTTTAGCGTATTACTTCAATTCTAAAGGGACTTGAGAACGAGTAACTCCACTATTCAGTATGTTATTTGAATAATTCGTTCCTTTGACGCAACGACCGCCTGACGGTCAATAGTTCATACCCTCAATGAGAACAATAAGGGATTTCATGCTACGGAGCTTCCGATTGCCTCAGTTAATTCGACCCTCGAATAATCTGTATTGTGCTATTCAGCCAATTCCTTCCTATAACTGTGTGCTTGACATTGTCCTATGTCCTTCCCCTGTAACAACAATAGTGCTGGGAATAAAGCGTTAGGAAACATTGCTTTTTGCTGATTTGACTCTCTCTAGCAATAGAATGGGTGGTAATGACGCACGCCATCTGAGCTAACAATGGGGCATCATTTGACTCACGTCCTGATATTGTAGAGGTCGGACTACGCTTGGAGTCAGTAGGGGGTCAGTAGGGGGTCTGTGGAGAAATCAGTAGGGGGTCAGTAGGGGGTCAGTAGGGGGTCTGTGGAGAAATCAGTAGGGAGTCAGTAGGGGTCTGTGGAGGGCCAGTAGGGGGTCGGTAAGGAGTCAGCAGGGAGTCAGTAGGGGGTCAGTGGGGGGTCACTGGTATAATGGTATACTTTCATACGACCTTAGAAATTGCTTTTTCTGAAATACTTTACCCCGTTTCCCTGTTACCAACTCTCGTATATACTGTATTGGGAACAATTCTCCGAGTGTATAATCTTGTACTTTAATACCGTCTGCTGTAGGAACTGTGCTGATGAAAAAACTGAGCAAGGCTCTCAAAATGAGAATACATGGTATTACCTGTTATGATATATACCATTTTACCATGAAATTCCTCAAAAATGGATGTTTTTCGCAAATTATTCTTGAACTGTCCATTCATTCACCACTTCAAGAACTCTATTCGCATTTTGCAACATTATTATTTGCGTATATGAGTGTTTCTTACACATTGAGAACGGGTCGAGCTGTGAAAGTACAGCTGAGATTAATTGACTCCTGTAACTACACTCATGTACCTCATGTACACACATTGACATGTCTCTACTTCTCTACACTGGAAATTAACTGGTATTTCACTGCGCTGTACAAATGCTATAGTCTACGCAATGCACTGTAACATATTAATGTCATGGGAAGATGAGCAGTGAGCACTTTTCAATCGGCGCTGATCAGTGGCCCGATCAGTGGCCCGATCAGTGGCCCGATCAGTGGCCCGATCAGTGGCCCGATCAGTGGCCCGATCAGTGGCCCGATCAGTGGCCCGATCGGCGATCAGTGGCCCGATCAGTGGCCCGACCAGTGGCCCGATCAGTGGCCCGATCAGTGGCCCGATCAGTGGCCCGATCAGTGGCCCGATCATTGGCCCGACCAGTGGCCCGATCAGTGGCCTGATCAGTGGCCCGATCAGTGGCCCGATCAATGGCCCGATCAGTGGCCTGATCAGTGGCCCGATCAATGGCCCGATCAGTGGCCTGATCAGTGGCCCGATCAGTGGCCCGATCAATGGCCCGATCAGTGGCCTGATCAGTGGCCCGATCAGTGGCCCGATCAGTGGCCCGATCAGTGGCCCGATCAGTGGCCCGATCAGTGGCCCGATCGGCGATCAGTGGCCCGATCAGTGGCCCGATTGTGGCCCGATCATTGGCCCGATCAGTGGCCCGATCAGTGGCCCGATCAGTGGCCCGACCAGTGGCCCGATCAGTGGCCCGATCAGTGGCCCGATCAGTGGCCCGACCAGTGGCCCGACCAGTGGCCCGATCAGTGGCCCGATCAGTGGCCCGATCATTGACCCGACCAGTGGCCTGATCAGTGGCCCGATCAGTGGCCCGATCAATGGCCCGATCAGTGGCCTGATCAGTGGCCCGATCAATGGCCCGATCAGTGGCCTGATCAGTGGCCCGATCAGTGGCCCGATCAATGGCCCGATCAGTGGCCTGATCAGTGGCCCGATCAGTGGCCCGATCAGTGGCCCGATCAGTGGCCCGATCAGTGGCCCGATCGGCGATCAGTGGCCCGATCAGTGGCCCGATTGTGGCCCGATCATTGGCCCGATCAGTGGCCCGATCAGTGGCCCGACCAGTGGCCCGATCAGTGGCCTGATCAGTGGCCCGATCAGTGGCCTGATCAGTGGCCCGACCAGTGGCCCGATCAGTGGCCCGATCATTGGCCCGATCAGTGGCCCGATCAGTGGCCTGATCAGTGGCCCGATCAGTGGACCGATCAATGGCCCGATCAGTGGCCTGATCAGTGGCCCGATCAGTGGCCCGATCAGTGGCCCGACCAGTGGCCCGATCAGTGGCCCGATCAGTGGCCCGATTGTGGCCCGATCAGTGGCCCAATCAGTGGCCCGATCAGTGGCCCGATCAATGGCCCGACCAGTGGCCCGATTGTGGCCCGATCAGTGGCCCGATCATTGGCCCGACCAGTGGCCCGATCAGTGGCCCGATCCGTGGCCCGACCAGTGGCCCGATCAGTGGCCTGATCAGTGGCCCGACCAGTGGCCCGATCAGTGGCCCAATCAGTGGCCCGATCAGTGCTGGTCAGTGGCCCGATCAATGGCCCGACCAGTGGCCCGATTGTGGCCCGATTAGTGGCCCGATCATTGGCCCGATCAGTGGCCCGATCAGTGGCCCGATCAGTGGCCCGACCAGTGGCCTGATCAGTGGCCCGATCAGTGGCCTGATCAGTGGCCCGATCAGTGGCCCGATCAGTGGCCCAATCAGTGGCCCGATCAGTGGCCCAATCAGTGGCCCGATCAATGGCCCGATCAGTGGCCCGATCAGTGGCCTGATCAGTGGCCCGACCAGTGGCCCGATCAGTGGCCCAATCAGTGGCCCGATCAGTGCTGGTCAGTGGCCCGATCAATGGCCCGACCAGTGGCCCGATTGTGGCCCGATTAGTGGCCCGATCAATGGCCCAATCAGTGGCCCGACCAGTGGCCCGATCAGTGGCCCGATCAGTGGCCCGATCAGTGGCCCGATTGTGGCCCGATCAGTGGCCCAATCAGTGGCCCGATCAGTGGCCCGATCAATGGCCCGACCAGTGGCCCGATTGTGGCCCGATCAGTGGCCCGATCATTGGCCCGATCAGTGGCCCGACCAGTGGCCCGATCAGTGGCCCGATCCGTGGCCCGACCAGTGGCCCGATCAGTGGCCTGATCAGTGGCCCGATCAGTGGCCCGATCAGTGGCCCAATCTGTGGCCCGATCAGTGCTGGTCAGTGGCCCGATCAATGGCCCGACCAGTGGCCCGATTGTGGCCCGATTAGTGGCCCGATCATTGGCCCGATCATTGGCCCGATCAGTGGCCCGATCAGTGGCCCGACCAGTGGCCCGATCAGTGGCCCGATCAGTGGCCCGATCATTGGCCCGATCAGTGGCCCGATCAGTGGCCCGACCAGTGGCCCGATCAGTGGCCTGATCAGTGGCCCGATCAGTGGCCCGATCAATGGCCCGATCAGTGGCCTGATCAGTGGCCCGATCAGTGGCCCAATCAGTGGCCCGATCAGTGCTGGTCAGTGGCCCGATCAATGGCCCGATTGTGGCCCGATCAGTGGCCCGATCATTGGCCCGATCAGTGGCCCGACCAGTGGCCCGATCAGTGGCCCGATCCGTGGCCCGACCAGTGGCCCGATCAGTGGCCTGATCATTGGCCCGATCAGTGGCCTGATCAGTGGCCCGACCAGTGGCCCGATCAGTGGCCCGATCAGTGGCCCGATCATTGGCCCGATCAGTGGCCCGATCAGTGGCCCGACCAGTGGCCCGATCAGTGGCCTGATCAGTGGCCCGATCAGTGGCCCGATCAATGGCCCGATCAGTGGCCTGATCAGTGGCCCGATCAGTGGCCCAATCAGTGGCCCGATCAGTGCTGGTCAGTGGCCCGATCAATGGCCCGACCAGTGGCCCGATTGTGGCCCGATCAGTGGCCCGATCATTGGCCCGATCAGTGGCCCGATCAGTGGCCCGACCAGTGGCACGATCCGTGGCCCGACCAGTGGCCCGATCAGTGGCCTGATCATTGGCCCGATCAGCGGCCTGATCAGTGGCCCGACCAGTGGCCCGATCAGTGGCCCGATCAGTGGCCCGATCAGTGGCCCGATCAATGGCCCGATCAGTGGCCTGATCAGTGGCCCGATCAATGGCCCGATCAGTGGCCTGATCAGTGGCCCGATCAGTGGCCCGATCAGTGGCCCAATCAGTGGCCCGATCAGTGCTGGTCAGTGGCCCGATCAATGGCCCGACCAGTGGCCCGATTGTGGCCCGATTAGTGGCCCGATCATTGGCCCGATCAGTGGCCCGATCAGTGGCCCGATCAGTGGCCCGATCAGTGGCCCGATTGTGGCCCGATTAGTGGCCCGATCATTGGCCCGATCATTGGCCCGATCAATGGCCCGATCAATGGCCCGATCAGTGGCCCGATCAGTGGCCCGACCAGTGGCCCGATCAGTGGCCCGATCAGTGGCCCGATCGGCGCCGACGGAAAATAATTTTATCGGCGCTTATGCCTGATCAGCCCTGATCGGTGGTCTCATGGCGCTGATTGCTCTTCTGCCTTGCTTAAGAAACAATCCAACATGAAGTATAACGTTATGTGCACATACCAACTCTATGACGTTGCCACCAAGAAGAAGGAATCATATCAGCCAGTGTTGTTCCCTGCCACAGTGTGCTGTGGAACATCTTATTCCATGTCTTAAATCTTCTATTTTTCAATCCCCCCTATTCTTATTCCATAATTCCATAATAATTTTACACCTACGAATAGCACTAGGTACGTTACCTGGCTATTCTTGTAATCTACGTGCTATCTATCCACTAACTGCGCTATCCATTACTCCACTACTCCCGAATGACCCACTAAAATTTGTAAGAACCAGAAAATGTGAAATAGCTCTACTTCAGAAGTACTGAATTGAGAAGGAATATACACTAAGAGTTCAAGAGATTCTTCGACATACAGTGTAGACGCAATAGTTCTTGCTATTTATCTAAGTGGCTAGATGTAATGCGCCAGGCTCCAAATTAATTCAAGGTCCATATCATTTCACCTATAATACTTAAATTCTATAATTCAGTGCGTAAAAGCTTCACCATGACTTTAATTCGCGAATCATTTAGCCGCATTTAATTTCATGATTTTATTCATTTTGCGATAACGTTGTATGTAACGCGCGAGAACTTTTGTGCCCGTTAAAATGCGCGCTTCAATATCTAGTGTGACTTTTAATTCGCGCGCGCGTCGTGCGCGTTTCCGTAGCATGCACCACTGTTGTGGTTGACAGCGCAATTGCCACTTGCAACGCGCTGGAACGGTTATTTTTAGACACAAGTGCTTGAAATTAAATCTGAACCTGCACTGAACGCAGATATGGAGAAATTTGACCCCTTGAACGTGGAAGAATCTATTTCTGGAAAAGTAGGCACTATAAGATAAGGAGGCAAGAAAATCTTGAAGGCCCTTTTCGATCAAAATATTTTTCTGCACGTCTCCCTTAGACACGACTCTGATATATCGTTACCCCTTATGACGGATCAAACTTCGTTTGGTATCTCAAACCCATCCTTAACCCAAGGGTCACCAAGCCTTGACCCTTAGCTTTGACCCTTATCGGGTATTATTCGGTATACGACAATAATATGCCAGACCAATAACTCAATAACTCAACAATGTGCGATTAGGTCACCAGTAACCAGTTGCCACTCTTTCAATATATTAATTTCAAATATTTTCAGGAACAAAGTTATCATCGAAAAGTTGAGGGTAAGATTTTCTATTTGTTATCACTTGTTATCATTGCAGTTTTTACTTCTTGCTATCTTTGAACATACATCTAAGCATCTAGGAACACGCTGATGAGCAGGTCCGTAATTGTCAATTTTGAGTTGGGGGGCTGGGCGAGCGAATCGAGGCCAGGCAATGGTGTCCAGGGGGTTAGGGGGGCGGAGCCCCCCCCCCCCCCCGGGTTTTTCAATGTCTGAGAATGAATTTTGGGCTACAAAAATGGGTAAGAATCGTGAAAGTTATAAGTCGTATACAATGGTACTTTAACAAGTCTTGAGCAAGTTTTCATGTTTCAGTTGAAAACCGTGTACAGAACATTTGTCAGGCGTTGCCACACCCCCTCGCGCGCCACGAGTCGCAGAGTCGTAAATAAATTTAAAATTTGAAATAATGGGTCTGACGACGTCAGACAACAGAACATTTTGTTCCTCATAATCACCCTTGCGGCTTGCCCAACTGATGACCCATTGTTAGCCCAGAGCAGTTGCTGGTTTTTAGGCATTTAGGTATTATGAACATCATTGAATCTTTTTATTCATTCCAGTATGTCACTTGCATAAATCTATGAGTATGATATGAGCATGATATTTAGTTGCCCCCGGCAACGGCCCTTTGATTTTCTGATTGCTGCGACACTATGTGCCTTATAACTGAGCATTACCAAGGAAAAGCCCTACCACCCAAAAACATTAATATCTGATATTAAACACAACCGCCAGACAAACCTTTGGAGTGAAGTCTTAAGTGAAGGTATCTAGTATACATTGAATACACGATTACAGAATAAAAAGTAATTGCACTTTACTCCCACCTAAATCACAATTTAGTTATTCCTTTCTTTATTATTATTATTTTTGCCTACTAAAAATAGAGACATGAATTAATTACAGCACTTCTGTACTGTGGTTTGAACCTACAAACTAGCCTATATGAAGTGTTGATATGATGTTGAAACCTTCACAATTGCGAATGATGCATCAATATCATTCCTTATTTAATGAGTAAACTGTAAAGATCAGTTAATTTGGAAATTCTAATAGGGAGTAAGAATTTTTTTGAGTCAGTTCAAAAATCTTGGGGGGGGGGGGGGGGGCTTCAGTCCCCCTAGCAAATATTTGTGCCCACTTAATTAACTAAACCGTTCAGAAACAAGCTGAGAACCTGCTGAGTGCTGACGAGAGACAGTTGCTGAAACAGAGAACGGAGCTGCTCAGCGTCATTGAAAAGGTAGGAGTTCAAGAACCAACAATACTAATTTATGCAATCAAATTTGAGACCTGAAGATGTCGTTGAACGACAAAATTGATTGTCAAAGAACTTCATCGTTTACATTTGTACTTGTACCATTGTGTCAAATGAAAAAACACGACTAAATGAAGTACTCAACAATTCCCTGAAATTGGACAACAGCAATCAGTTAAATTTCTATTTTTGGTACCTAAGAAAGACAATTATTAGCTCTGATCATTAGAATATTCGCCTCATTGGCTCTGGTCTATTGGTCTTCTGAGTCAACGCTTTCAGCCGAACTTATTTATTATTTAGATATTCAAAAACCGCAGTTGTTATTTCGTTGCTCTTTGCTTCTATTTGCTCCTTTAAAAGTCTGACGAGTAACAATACTTTCTCCTTGAAGCGACATATGTCTCACTGACGTTCCTCGCATGAACATGTTATTAATCGCCGCGCACGAAAAATAGGCGGTTCAACGTCATCAACTCACTACATTATGATAAGATAATGACGTCATCCTACCCACTTATATCTCGCGCGCGACGTATAAAAGTATTATGTTGTTGTTGTTGTTGTGAAACCCACGGTGGGGCTGGCAATGTGCCGCAATATTATATCAATATTAGACAATACAAGTTTAACAATCCAACAAAAACATAAACTCATAAAGCACTGATTTACGTATTTAAGGAGTTCATCTTTATGTAATATGTTGTTTCAGAGCATATGAAATACGGATATTACCAAGACTGCAGATCAATAATAACAAAATAGATAGAAACTGTCAAAACATAACTTCAATGAAAAACTCGCAAAACAATTTATTGCAAATCAAGAACAATACGGATAAAAAACTGTCAAACATAAATCTTCTAAAAAACTCGATAAACCGTGATTTTTTTTTAATTAGTTATGGCAAAACGGTTCATATTACATTCATATACAATTCATATACGAATTAATTTTATAAGTTTGTATATCACGTCATCATAATTTGTAATAAATTAATATTGAATATTTATACACTTATTTAATACACTCATTAGCATTATACACTGTAGTTAACAATTTTGCCTTCATTTCATGGATCTAAGACCTCTAATGTCAAAAATTAAGAAGCTATTAGTCCTCAATCGTTTTGCTCACCCTCTGACTGTAATTTTATCATAAACTTTTGAATTATTTTCAAAAATATTGAATGAGATGCAACAAGCAGGTGAAAGGAAACTTTGTACCGTTCGCTGGTCGTAGTATAAAAGTGGACCTTTAAAAACACAGAGTTTCTGAACACCTGAGTGTTGTGTTCATTGAACCATGCTAAAAACGAGGAATTAGTCTGATCCAGTGTACTCATAGTCAAGATATCACTATTGATCGTGGTTTTAATTGAGATTGGTAACATGGACGGAAAACTTTTGGCCTTTATGCATCATTTGAACTGCCTGATTTGCAATGCCGTGGATTGTTAGAATACCATAATCATTGAAAAGAGCTTTTCGTGCTAGTAGGAAGCCTACCGTCCTTGTAGTAGTAGTTGACATATCCCGGCATTACTGCTCTCATAGCTTTTTTCTGTGCGGTGAAAAGTCGACTTATGTTACTTCTGTTCGTAAAGCCCCAAACTAAACAGCAAAAGTTAAGATGACTCTGAACAAAACTATGATATATCTGAAGCCTTACTTGTTCAGGAACTTTGGATTTTATCTTGTACATAATGCCAACGTATCTTGACATTTTACTTCTTAGGGCCTTAATGTGAGCAGACCATGCCAATTTTCGTCAACCATCACTCCAAGGAAGCGAGCTTCCTGGACTCGCTTGATGGGGAAGTTGTTAATTTTAAGATCGGGATTTTGCAAAATTGTATTTCTGCTGAATATCATGTAGTGGGTTTTTGAGGTTTAGCATCAAGCCATTGCTATTTACCCATTGGAATAATTTACAGCTCAAAGTTGCTAACTTATTTTCAATTTCAGAGACACTTTTGCCAGTAATTATTATGTTAGCATCGTCAGCATATAGGATGAATTTGGCAAATTTGTCTATACCAGGCATGTCATTTATATATATAATAAAGAGCAAAGGTCCCAATATGCTCCCTTTGGGGAACACCAAAACGCACATATGCTGGTTAGATGACTTTTTGTTATCTATCGCTACAAATTGTTTCCTATTGTTTAGATAACTTTTAACCAATCAAGGGTTTTGCCGAATTCCATAATGGTTAAGCTTGTGGAGCAGTATATCGTGATCTACCATATCAAACGCCTTAGAGAAATCAATAAGAAGCAGCAGAGATACTGCATTCTTGTTAAGAGAACTTAGCAGGGTATTTTGAGCCATTAACAAGGCATGCTCACATGACCGGCCTGCCCTAAAGCCGTACTGTAGTTCATGCAGCGTCTTATTTTTATCAAGATAGGACATAATTCTTATGTGCATTAATTTTTCATATATTTTAGAGAAAGAGCCTAAGAGTGAGATAGGTCTATAGTTAGCTACATCAGTCTTTGGCCCTTCCTTGAGTATTGGAACTACCTGCGCTAGCTTAAGAGATTCAGGAAATATACCTTGATCAAAGGATGCTTCGATGGTATCGGTAAGTATTTCAATAAAACTATCATCTTCGGCCGCTAATTTTAGCACACTTATTTTCGTGTCCCTAGTAGACTTGTTCTTGAACTTATTAATTATGTCCCTAACTTCATGCTTCATGACTCCTAAAGTGACTATGGTATTGGATATGGTATTATATACATGAGGTATTCATGTCTACATCCAACCCTCCAAAGCAATGTCTCTTGTTATTTAACACTAAAACGCCGTTAAAAGCATTCTCTGTCAAGAAACCAGAAGAAGAAGCAGAAGTATGAGATCAGGAGATCTTCTTCATTTCTTGGATAGTATCCAAGAAATGAAGAATCTCTTTGAGCTGCCACCAACACGTGACATTTGATATTCCATCCTCGGCCATCTATCCAGATCAATGGGCAAATTTCAATTACACCACAAATCTTAAACTCACTGGGCTCAAATAAGATTTCTTGAGAAGAAGAGTGTACTCACGTCATGGTATTTTGAATAGCTTGTCATTGTGAATAAGGTACGTTTTCTCCTCCCCGGCAGTTTGTTTTCTCTTAAGTCGCTTAGTGCCAGGCTAATTAGGAGGATTTCCTGCCACCTGGGGCACCCGACCCTGTTATATAGATAAGACATTGGATTTGACGACCAAATCAATGAATAATCGTCAATTATCTGACACCAAGGAACTATTTTTAGGGTGTTTGATGGTCTTGAACATCAGATAAAATGAGTTTCTATCTTATCCTTTTTATTTCGATCTCTTTATCTCTGTTTCCAACCAAAAGCCTTCCTCACGCACATTTGTGTCTTCTTTCATTTCAAATAATTGATTTTAGAAAGTAAATTTTGTTCCTCTAATCCAATTAAATATTTCAATTAATTCTATTTTATATGCCAGATTCACTCATTCTAAATCAAGGCTTAGAAATTGAAAATCAATACCAAAGGCGTTTCAAATATAATTTCATTTAGCTTTTCATCCGGACGATAAAGTTTTATTTTAGGCTTTTGATCCGGACCCTAAGCCCTTCATTATTCATTGTGTTACCTAAAATTCCGTCCATATTTTCCGTCTGAATCTTTGTACAAGAAGATGCCCTTCTTCAAGCCCAAAGCTGCCTGGGCACCCAAAATGTCTTACCCGGTAAGTAATTGTAATTATTCATTATCCATTATCTTGTAGGTGATCATTAAGAGAAATAATTATGTTAACCTTATCATGGTCGTTACATAACATGAAGTTAACAAGCCCAAGGAAAACATTATTAATCTACAGTTTTTGCTTGCCATGCGTTCTATCACTTGCACGCCAGTAGAAATTATCACTAAACTATCACACTTTCCTCCTTGATTCGAGTAAAGACTGTTTGTGCCAGCCGAATAGGAATCTAGCTGCTATAGTTTAAAAACAATTCACTGAGATATACAATAAACGATATATATTGAGATTATATTCCAACTCATATCGCCGGTCAACACTTTGAAGTGTCGAATGTATTCCTGTGGCGTTCTAATATCCACGAGTCACTATCAAACAATAGACTGTTCAGAGTGACGTCATGGCCATGGTTTTTAATGGGGAGTTGGTGACGTATGCTCGGCTACTCCCCTCACGCAACCACTCCTAACAAGCAGTTAATCCAGAGCTTTATCAATGAATGAGCTTCAGCAAGTCTGCTGCAGAACGTTTACGTAGTAGTCTATTTGTTGAGATTTGTCAAGAATTACAGTACAAAAATAAAGTTAGAGTGGTTTTACTTTTCACAAGCGTAGATTAAATGCTGGTTTATTTAAATTCGTGTAATTATGTCAAGCTTTTCTCCGAATAAATCATCTTTAATTAATAGGATTTGCGTATTATTGGAGCTTTCCTCAGGCTAAAACAGTAGTCGCATACACGTATATTTTATTACTACGAAATAAAGTTAAAACCGTTCATTTAAACGTATAATTTGGATATATTATGTGTACTAGAGATATGATAATTTCTTTATGTGCTTTGATCTGCTTGACAAAACTGCGACTCTGCGCGTTTCAAATTAAGCACAAACGGACCCCTTCGCTCTGTGTTGTTTAACGTTTTCAACTCTCTCAGCTTCTGAAGGGAATATCGTCTCCTTGACCCCTTCGTTTTAAGGTTATTATTATTGTTTCTATATGACAGGAAAACATTTTACTGTTAATATTATTTTGAGATGAAGGGTGATTAAAGGTAAACTTTAATTTGATAGTTCATAAATCATATAATTATAGTAAGCTCGGGGATTATTTAAAACCGCTTTAAGTAAAGCCAAGCCGCAGTGTCTTTCAACACTGGATATGATCATTTATGTCCTTTTAAACTTTTTAGATGTTATAAAATCCCTATAAAACGATACAATGGTCGAGTACTCAAGTACTAAGTATCGGATTTTACACGACTTGATAGAGTTGGTTTTATTTTCAATTGTTTTCCACTTTGAGCTGTTCAATAAAATGTGCAACACCATTATTGGGAAGTGACACTAAACCAAGTTTGAAATATGGTAAGATTAAAGTCTTGTGTACACGGGCTGCTCAGTCCTAGCGATGATTGAGGTTCCAAGACCACCTCAACCCACGAGAGATAGGCGGTGTGACGTCATCATATCAGATATTGTCTAGTTTATTGTCTAGTTTTAAACTTTACTACTCTACTTAACTACTTTATGGCATGAAATTTGAGTTTGCTAACGACGACCTGGAAACGTGCACCAAGTAAAAGTCCTCATTATGAGTGGAACATCACCAGCTCCCTCCGGGGAATTATTCAGTTGTTGTCCCATGAGACATTATGGCGCCATGTCTAGTATCCAATAGATATTATTTATTGTCTCCAAAGCAATAAGTCGGCTTCTGTTATACTGAAGTTTCTCAAGAAGTCTACTGATCTATTCAATATCTGCGCAGCTAATATTGGCTCAGATCGCCGTTATAGAATATAGATGTGTAATCTTTGACTCTGTTATTGACTATAGTTTCTTAGTTTTGTGCTTGTTACATTTGATGATAACTTCAGGAGAACACGGAACTGAAGCTGAACCTTGCGAACTTGGAGTTTAGCATGCGGAAGAATACCTCCCAATCTGTCAAGGAAGACACAAACGTAAGCCTCGAATCAACTCAATTTTCACGCCAGTTTTTATTTAAATGGCCAAATGGGCCTGGATTATAGCATCATTGCGGTTGTCATGAACGAAATTTTGGACTCGCTTATTGAATCTAATCAGTAATCACTTCTGTCATAAATGAGCGTGGAAAGTTTCCCTCTCATGTCTGTTTTTCAGGCGGCTGACGAATTGATGGCGACTTTACAGGACAAAATGACACAGGAACGTCAAAAACACGAGGAAGCGTTAAAAAGTGAGTAAAAGTAAAACAATAATACAGTGTACTTTACCAGTTATCAGTGACAGATATAGCCTTTTGTATAGACTTATAAATTCGGTGAATTGGGCTTTGGATTATTTGAAATCTGTATCAGCTGCCATCATGATCTTGAGCTCAGGCGAGAGATCAGCCCTTGAATGTTTAAGATTGAAATCCTCGCCTGTACAAAAGGGTCAACGTTCCAACCTGACGCAACATACGACAGTTTTGCATGTTCAGAATTGGAATTTATCTGTCAAATTGATGTTATCTTAAATTTGTGCATGATTTCTACCGTTACCCCCACAGACCTCTTTTAATGACGTTTGATGATAACTCCCATTTCAGCCTGATAACTCCCCACTAATAATTTAATTTTACCTGATATTATTTCAGATTGCTGATCTTGAAGCTCGTCTCGAGGAAGCCATCCGGTGAGGAAATGAATAATTAGCCAATTAGTTCTTTAATCGTAAATATTCTTGGTGTGTTATTTATAACGCTAAAATAGACGATCTGAACAGCTATTTAACAAATCTACAGCTTAAACGAGGCATTGCAAAAGAAACGTAAAAAGAACAGATTGTAAGTTTTTGCTTGAAAATTTGTCTATGCTTGAAAATCTGTCTATGCTCGAAAATTTGTCAATGCTCGAAAATCTGTCTATGTGGAGGAATATTTGGCCCTTTATTGTCAACATTCGGAATATAATCTATTTTGACTTTTTCTTTGAATTTTCTTCAAAGGGAGTAAAAAGGGTTGTTTTCCTCTTCTGTTTTAAGGAACTAATCTTTATCTTTATTTTCTGAAGTTGAAATGGTAGAGGTCTAGAAAGGGGGGATCTTATTTTTTGAAATAATTGTTCAATGTACCCTATTTTATGAATTTGGAAAAAAATTGTTGGACAAAAAATAAAATATATACAAAAATATAAAAAAATACAAAAATATTTAAAAATTTATATTGTCATTCAGGACCTTTCCATCTATGTATAAAGTGGACTAAATCAACGGATGGTCGGAGACCTCACTAATTACATTGTTTTGGGATTAACTGGATCAAACCACATAACAATTATTAGGGCATATGCTGCCTTAGGTCCGCAAGTTATGAGGTTCGCTGGAGAACGGCTCTATGATAAGAATGTCCTGGTAATTCAGTGGGCAGACTGTTCAATGGAATGGTTCTCGATTATAGAAATCAAAACGACTAATGTTATGAAGTCACAATGTTCAATTTAATGAAAAATGGGGATCAGTGCATTTTCTAGTGTCTCATGGACAAATTAACTCGCATTTGTCTATTTTTCCAATTGTTTTGCATCCATATCTAACTCTGGGGTGAAGGACTCTTGCATTGATGTTACAGCTGCTTCAGTGCACAATGTAACTTTTTACCTACTTCTTAAAGATGTATGGAATGGGAAAATATTGAAATGAGGGAGCCCCAATTTGGGAACCTTTTTACTCTATCATTCCTTTTTCAAATATTGGGTTGTCCCCAGGTGTGGGGCGTGGGCTCCATCATACTTACGCTACGGGTCATAATTGCCGGCAATCCTGTGTTTCAGCCTGCCTATATATGTTCTCAATATTTAAATTTTTGACCCGTGTATTTTAAATAGAAACATAGTCAAACTTAATTTACCAGCCCCAGTTTTGCATGTTCAGTTACAATTGGATATCATTATAAATTTGTAGTTTTTGGTATTTTGTGCCCAAAAGTTTTATCTTTCTTATATCAAAAATCACTAAAAAGTGTGAAGTGATGTTTTTTCAATCCAGATAATTTGATAATAAATGACAAAAGATCATGATATTAAAGCCAGAACAGAGATATAATAATTTCTTTATGGGCTAAATGGTTAGATTACATCCAATTGAAGTTTACCTGGGAAATGTTGCATGGTCTATAATGGACTAAAAGGCCACTTAAATTGTAGTACCTGTTATTGCTGCACAACTACATAATAAATTTTACAAACATAATTCACGCCATCTCCAAATTTATATAATAGATAGCTTTATTTTGATCTTCATGGCCAAAATATTAATTTCGGTCGTTTCATACCTTCAATGTTTTTTCCAATAATTTGATTTTTGATGTAGAAAGATAATGTAGCTTAAATAGAATGATTTCCAAATTTTTTGTAATCCTCTTGTGTGGAGACTAAATTATCCAAAATCGTGTTTGGACTATAAAAAACAAACATATTTACAGATATATAACCGGCCTGATTAATTGTTTTGATGCTGATAATGATTTTATTATTAAAATTTGGGTGTATTATTTGACGAGGATTTCAATGAAAGGGACTCTTCAAACATTCTGTAAACATTATATAAGAATTATATCTTTTTATCCTTCTTAACATCTTTTTTGTAATTTTGTCCAAAGTTTTATTTTTTAAAATTGGATTTTCTTTGTTGTCTTAAAATTTAAAAAAATACAAATAAAACATGATCCCCCCCCCTACTTATTACCAATTTGTTTTGGATGAAGACGAATGGGTTAGGATGTTGCATGTTATTTTTTCAGTTTTTGAAATATTTGTTATCCCCAATCGCTTAACATGATTAGTACTCCAGTGCGTTTTGAGAGATATTTCATAATTAACAAACTCCTTGTCCATCGCTTTGCATGTCTGAAAGTCTGAAATACATTAGATATCTGGAATGAGTTAGTGCATGATTTATCTTGTTTAATTTACTGTGAGGATAAACTGTTTGGTCATTACACACATCAGTGGATGGGGTTTATGTCACGGTCCCTCAGAAGAAGTCACATTGTGATCATACATCCAGTTCAACATTCCACTTCATCGCCATTCCAGGGACCTCTAATCACCTGGACTCCCTAACCTCGGTTCTAATTCAACTCCCTCACCAAAGTTGTCACGAGTTTCTCATGACAAGAACTACACTGCTCTTGCTCTGAGCTCACTAAACAATCCGTAACCCTACTCCATTTACCCTCCCTAACCCCCTCCCTAATCCCTTTCAGACCCTCGAAGCAGACGACCCCTATTCCAGTGACACCAGTCAGAAAAGAAGAGACTGTCGTCCCGGCGCCAGTGAGTTAATTAATTAAAAACCGAGGAATTATTAATTTGTTAATTGAATTGAAGTTTGTCAGTTTTATTAGTTTTTCCTCTGATATGACATGCATCATTATATGTTTTCCGTTCGAAGCATGACATATATATTATATGCTTCGTTTTGCCGCGTTTTGACTCCATCAACTGAATGAAATTTACACGTTATGATCGCCAAGATATACAGCAAAACTTTTTAACCGTAAAACTTAACATTCTACCGCGCAATGATTGATGTTGTACTTTTTACTGATAACAAGCATAAGTAATATCTTACTTCAACCCCCACTCAAAACCATTTCACTGAGACTCAAACTCCATCCTGATTGGTTAACCATTCCTCCCTCGACTAATCTGATTGGTCACCACGATCATGTGACGTGTCTTTGTACTTCCCGACACACACATTCATTATATTCGCTATATATGAGACGCTATATTTATCATGTCAAGTGGACAATCGGTGAGAGTCGCGCAAGGTAAATAGGCGCCGTGACTTTATCAATACGCCATGTTAATTCAAGGAAGTGTCGTCATACCCAACCACCAATCAGATACACGCATTTCAGTGTCGTCACACTCAACCACCAATCAGATTCACGCATTTAGTCACGTGACCCTGACTTAGTCACGTGACCGTCACCTACTGGTGGGATATATAGATCATTAGAAAATGATAATCAGCACAGCACACTGAGATCTCAGTCAAGTAGCAGCTACTCCAAGGAAAGCCCGTCTGATGGCATCAGATGAATACAATGAGCTATGAAAATGACGTCATCACCGAGCGTCTAATGCCTGTTTGTGACCTGTGGAGTGTTTTTAAGACAAGCTTTATATATTGTATCTCAAATGGATGAGTGGAAGTTTTTTTCGCTGTGGTTGCAATGCATTTCTAGAGACATATGTAACTGTGCTTGTGATAACATCCAGTATTGGACAATGCGGTAGTGGTTTTTACGGAAATGCAAGGATTTTGCGGTTGAGATTAATTGTAATTTATCATGCAATTGATTGAGGAATCGAGTGATTAGTATTTAAATTTCGAATTGACGTGGGCTCAAAAATAGTTTTCTTTTCCTTATTTTTCGTTGAAGGTCTTACCATAAGAACACATTTAAATCAGACGTTGCTTATCAGTTATCTTTATAGCTTATAGCCGGTAGCCCCAAAGTCTCAAAGTCTCAGCATGCCCCCTTACACAGCTTTATTTGACAAAAGGTTTGGTTTGTCAGGCACTACTATAATCGGTTGTAGTCAGCCTCGCACATAAGAAATTGGCAGTCTTGCGTCGTTATAACATACCACTTGTGGTTATTATAGCATACCATTTGAGGTTTGATGAGGACATCATCTTAGTCACCTAATCTTAGTCACTTGAAGTGCAAATTATTTGTGTTCAGCAGTTTCTTGCTCTGTTCCAGCGAATGGGTGAAGAATTAGAATTATATGGTGTATTTGAGTATTTAGTTTACACGAACTACAGCTGATTATAATTTGTGATGTCATTAATGTTGTCTGTTGATGATGTTGAACCTGCTTTTTCTTCCTTCTATCGTTGCCAGAAGGGTGCGATTTAATATTTCTTCAATTCGTTACTTTAGGGATACAAATAATTGTACGTTCATCACAAAGAAAATATCAAATAAAAAATTTTTGAACTAACAATTTAGTATACATTTTTCACTAAATTGACCATATTCAGAACTAATTTTCTAAATTGAAATGATTGAAATTTTGGTTGACAATTTTCACTGAAAAGAGCCTTGAAAAGTGTTTCTGATTCTTTGCTTCTGATTCTCCAGATCCCTTCCCTATTTCTAAACAACATCATTCTTATCATTCTCATCATTCTTGGCCTTCAAACGTTTCATAACCTGCACTGAAAGACTCAGTATAAGCGAAACAGCAAGGATAATAATGATAGGGATGTAGACTTTGCACCGCTCAAACTGGCTCCCATCTCCATCTCCCAGTAATTTAGACAATGCGGAGCACGTGTAGTTGGGTCTGTTGTTCCCCCCACATTCCACAGTGAAGTGAGATGTGAAGTTGAGCGCTCTAACCCCATATCCCGGATCACAGAGGATAGTAACCACCTCCCCAGGCAGGAAGAAAGGGACGTTATTTACGTTCTGAACCTTCCCATTCCTAACCTGCATCTTCCTCATAGAACACGTTCTGTTCTCTGCACTGGTGTGGTGCTTCATGAGCAAGCTGACTAGAGACTTTGACGAGTATGCCCCCATGTATCCCTGAGTAGTTTGTAGTATTGGCAGGCCTGGAGACCCCTCCTCCTCCTGGGGCCTGCCGAAGATGTCGAACTCACAGTTCCAGTGGTTTGAGAACCTGCCAGGAAGAAGAAGCAGGGTTTGTCGGGGGGAGTCTGAAGTGCGAGCTAGGTACACTGTGTTGGAGTACGTGACATTGCTGACATCCCACTCCAAACTCCACTCTGACTGGAACACCGACACTCGCACAAACCCCATCTCAACGTTCTTACTGAAGGTCCACAGAGTGGCTTTGCTGCAGACAACCCAAGTCACCTCGAATCCTTTACCTGATGTGGCAATGTCTGATCTGTTCCGGGAGGCCGCCAGACATTTCTCACTCGGTAACTTCCGGTTTCCAATGAGGATGCCGGATTGACTGGCTCTTATAACATCGTTAACGTTAAAACCTACACACTTCAGACAGGTCATGTAGCCTACCCCAACATGAGATGCCTTGGTGGGTACCTCAGCAGACCAATAGGGAGGCTCCCCTGACAACAAGTCACATTGCTGTGGGATGAAGCTAAAGGTGAACATCTCACAGCCCTTAGAGTGCTTACAATAAGCCAACGCATTGGACCAGAGAGCCAGTTTTAAGGCTCATGATGTGTTGCGAGTCGATTGGTATGTCTGCTGGGTTGAAAGACACGCATATCCGATAGGGAAATTGATCATCATTCATCAGGTTAGATGGTGATGTTGAAGATACGGATAGTGATGGATAGTGTGCTGGAGTTATGGTTTTCCTTGATGCTATTGTCATCATTTCCTCACCATTTGTCTTCATCATTTCCTCACCATTTGTCTTCATCATTTCCTCACCATTTGTCTTCATCATTCTCGTTTTCCATTCGACTGCCTTATATGTCGTCATCATCTCGGATTTTCCGAGTGGTGCTTTACTGGGAGTCTCTGATCCCACCAAAAAGTTGAAATGAAACTTCGGTCCGGCTTGATTGCCGTGTTGGACGCCAGCAAGTGATACCGCAATAATTCCTGAAGATACCGCAAGGGTGAAAGCAGTGAGCATAACCATAAATTTCGTTATGTTACAAACAATGAAAAACTGAAAACTGAGGAGGGCAAAAAGGCACTTTTCAAGGCACAGAAATACGCAATAAAAATTAATTGAGAATATCATGTGCTGTAAAATGAAACATAGAGATTGGTTGAGCTTGTGTGAGGTAAATTATTAGAAGAAAAGTCATATGATAACAAAAAGGATCCGTTGTTCTCGACTGAATGCAATTAATCCATTTTGAGTTTGATCTGCATTTTCATCACGTGACCATTTCTTTGCGCTAAAAGTAAACTAATTTGCATAATTCTTTGTTTGGCTGCATTATTCACAGGGCCTAGCCAGGGGGAAGGCGACGAAAAAATTTTCATTTTGTTATAATAAGAGCTTTGAGCCAAGCAAAATAAAACATTCAACAGGTTTTGAATGTAACTTGCCGCCCCTTTTTAAAAATCTGGCTACGCCCCTGCATCTGAAGCAGTGAACTAGTCATCAAATCAAAAATTCAAACTTCCAGTCACTGCAAGAACAAATTGCAATTTTAATAAATTTTTGTGCTATTTGATGGTGTTAATTCCATACATGAACACTATTTTTCAAATGTGAAGATAAGGCAAGTGCAGCTGTAGCCAGAATGGTCTGGTTATTTCAGTGTCTTGATTTCAAGAACAATCACCACCATCAAAAAAGCTCAATAACCCTGCAGAATGTTAAATTTTCAAGGTGAGGAAACTACCAGTACCAAACGAACCGGTTACCTTTTCTCAATAAACCCGGTTTCGGTTCACTAAAAACGCCGGTTAACCGGTATTTCGGTTTCAGTTCGGTTAACCGACCGATTTCCCTAAACGGTTAATTGCGAAATCAAAATATTCGGTTACGGTTTCGGTTTCGGTCCGCTAAAAACGCCGGTTAACCGGTGTTTCGGTTCGGTTAACCGACCGATTTCCCTAAACCAGTATTTCTGTTCGGTTCTGTTAACCGGTCGTTTCCTAGAGGAAACAAGTCGCTATTACTCCATCAAAGCAGTTTATAAGCCGTACTTGTAACGCCGCAAGACTTGCGAGGGCAAAGAATTTTGTAAACCATAATCAATGGTGATATTCTCTCATGATTTTCTAAAGCCTCTGATATTAATAATCTCTCGTATCATTCTACGTTTTAACTTTGTTACTGAAAATCCGTCCGACATACTGTATTTTCAATCAATTACTGACTAAATGGTGTTCCAATTCCCATACCGACAATTAATCTCGTCGTCCTGCAACATTTGATTGTATAACTTAGAAGTGTTGCAAAGTTTAAAAACTTTACTACACTACTACTTCATACTGAAGTCAAAATGTCAAATTTGAGACCTGACAATGATGAAGGACGCCGCAACTTTAATTGTCAGTATAACCGACTCCTAAGAGAATAAATCAATCTCTCTCATTGCGACTCTTATTGAACGTGAAATGACCATGTCAGATTAGCAAACGACCGGTTACGGTTTCGGTTGGTTGAAAACGCTCGGTTAACCGGTATTTCGGTTTCGGTTCGGTTAACCGGTCTCTCCCTATGTAAGTAGCACAAAATGCCACTACGAAGTGGGGCCGGTATTAAGTCCATGAGTAGTCGAGGCAAGGAGGTCAAGTCCCCGCATATCCTTTCTGCTAAAGACGTTATCAATCCCCACCACACTGACGGCATCAAGTTCAACTTGGAACTCGGATCTGACCTTTTTATCGTGAGTTTGTAAAACTGGATTTGGGAGTCTGTGTGGGGATCACTCGATTGACGGAGGACTTGATGAAGACGCGCAAATTCACTGTTTGTGCGTAAACTTTCGACATAAATTCCATGTCCTTTAAAATTGCTCGTCTTTACGAAGCCCTCCGTGAATGGAGCGATCAGCACACACATGCGTAAGGAATCTGGACTGAAATCTGGCTGCTTTTTCACTGCAGTTTCGCTGCATCGCCTCACTGAACTGCATCTCATTGAAAACTCTCACCATAAGCAACTCATGTCCGTACCATAATAAATTATAAAACTGTACGACTTTAACGCGTTACTAAACAACATGCCATACCATGATCACAACGCATTGCCCAGCCGTGCCAAGAGGAAGTTACAACAACGCGTTGCTATGTTGACGCGTTGCTATGTTAACGCGTTGCTAGGTTAACGCGTTGCTAGGTTAACGCGTTGCTAGGTCAACGCGTTGCCTGCTATCACGTTGCTATGTTAACGTGTTGATATGTTAACGCGGTGTCTTGTTAACGCGTTGCTATGTTATTTCGCGTTGCTAGGTTAACACGTTGCCTTGATAACGCGTTGCTATATTAACGCGTTGCCTTGCTAACGCGTTGCTTTGCTAGCGTGTTGCCTTGTTAACGTGTTGCTATGTTAACGCTTTGCTATGTTATTTCGCGTTGCTAGGTTATCACGTTGCTTTGGTAACGCGTTGCCATGTTAACGCGTTGCTAACGCGTTATATCCCCCAGACGACATCGAGCGTGTCGGTCGACCCGACGGAGGCCCTGAACAAGAAATACGCAGAGTTGGAGGAGGAGTTCCAGAAGAAGCGAGCTGAGGTCGAGCAGGAGATAGTCAAGAACAACGAAAAGGTGAAGACATGGGCAGACTGTGTCCTTCGCTGACCCCCTGTACTATTCAACAAAATAATCGATTACTACATGAATAACAAAGCATTTCACTTATTTTCAGATCATTAATTTGGGAGCCCAGACAATGTTTTATCCCTACCAAATGCTTTTTACTCACGCTAAGTACCTAGTTCCCTCAGAACCAGTGGATGGTAGATAAACTGAAGAACGAACTGGCTACCGCTAAGAAGGGCTGGATGAAAGAAAAGAGTGTCCTGGAGGCACAGGTTTGCAAACTTTAGGCTTTTTCTTTCCCTCCGTCGCGCGTGCTTTTTGCAAACCGTCCAAATATCCAAGTTTCGCGTGCTGAGGATGGCCAGCACTCATTAAGTTTGCAAAGTTATGGAAGAATGAAATTAAGTTTTCGATTTTCAATGTATGATCTCTATGATTTTTCATGCAACTTCTACTCCCCAATGACAAAACTGTTTTATACCAGTGTTGCTGAACTGAAAAATGTCAAATGTTCAAATTCCATGGTGATGGACATGTATGCATTTCAAAACATTTCCTTGTGTTCAGGTTGAGAAGTTCCGGAAGATGGTAGCTGAGATGGAAGCAGAGAGTTTGGAGCAGGACCACGCCCTGTCTGAGAAGCTGAAGGAGAAGGAGAGCCCTCAGTCGGAGGAGTTGGAGTCTGTGCACGACGAGGGGAGTTTCGAGTCAGAGCCTGGACGTAGGACGGTAACTGCTTTCTTTTCACTTCTCCTTCTTCTTTCTATATTCTTTTTGATTTTTTATCCAAATCCTTTTCACATACCATCCCCATGCGAATTAAAATAATTGATAAATACTGCTTTTGTTTCAATTTGGACAAAATCTTTGACTTACTGATGTGAACTCTTTTTATAGGACCGGGCAATGTTTGGTTCTAAAGTCCGTGCCATATTTTAGTTAAAGATTCCATTTTACCAAAAAACGTCAGGGTAAATCAGTAGCAGTTCACATGGGTTCGCAGTCACTCACCTCACTCATCACATGCAAACCCTTCATCCCTCACTCACCGGTATGTTAAAGTCTATCTATCTATCCATTTATTCTCTTCTATTCTATTCACTTATTCTAAATCTATCCCTTTATCGCTACACTTAATACTCATATTCTTAATATGTAGAATTTAGTCTGATGTTTCCAATTCCCTCATGTCCTTTTCCCTGCAGGGTTACAGTGGAATGACTTTTATCACTACCTTTTTTTTCGTCGCAGGGGTACAGCGGAATGGACGAGGAGATAAAGAACATAATCTCCATCCAGCAGCGACCTAACACTGAAGTCAGAAACACTCTGACCCCTGGACCTGATAATCCTGTCATAGTACAGGTTTGTTCAACATCCATTTCCAAAAATCACTCTGAAAAACTGTGGATAAATGGATGATTGAATTTTGCAGAGCGATGTTTCACATGAACGTTACACTTGTAGCAAAGTATCCATATCACACTGTTAAAACTTCCAGTAAGCACTTTTTACAGACTTCTTTTGTTAAACTACAAAGCAATATCTCGATTATCTTATGAAGCAAGAGCTCATGATGTGGATTAAAAAACTGTCTAGTTTGCTCTCTTCGTTGCCCCTCAAAGCTTCAAAGGATGGCTAAAGTGTGAAATTGTGAAATTAATTTTATCATCTATCTTTCTGAACATGGGAAAAATTATTGAATTTCGTATCAGGTACAATTGATTTTAATTTCCTCCTGAGTACACTTATCGGATATTGAATGCCATTTTATTTGCAACAATGCAACTGGCATTATTTCAAATTACGGAAAAAACAGGGGCGAAATTTTAAGTCATGGATTTCAGCTTCGAAGTTCACCTCAGCATTCAGTATTTCGGTTAAAAGAACAAATTGCTGTTCATGGGTTGCTCAACCAGTAGAGCAACGATAATGAAAACCGCGATTCAAGCCTCCTCTGATGCGACATTGCTCAATGCTCTGCCTTCCAGTTTGCACTATAAACCTGTGTAATATTTGAAGTTCTATAAAATACATAGACACGCGCCTATCGGGTCCATTTTGGGATACTTCCAGAGGGCGTTAGCCCGAGGGATGTATCCGGTTTTGGCCCGAGCCCGTAGGGCGAGGGTCTAAACCAATATGGACCCGATCAGGCAAGTGTCTATATATTATAGACCCGCATGAAAACGTCAGAGGGTTCTATAACACCTCTACAACACCCCCCTCATAAATACCATCGGCAGGTGGTTACGATGTACGACCACGTGAAGGAATTCAAGGACAAACTCATCGACATCTTGTCAGAAATACAGAACATGGGCGTCATCGATGAAACGGGTCTGTTTGAAAACCAATTTGATATTTCTCTGCAACTATGTGTTAGTTTTTGGAATCTAATGAATTTTGATAGAATTTTGGTAAAATTTCTTCTTACAATATTACATTCCCTTCCCCTGATTTTGCTCACTTTTTGCTCCGTCCTGGGAGTCTTATTCCGAAACAGACTTTGAAGTCAAAAAGTTGATACAATATTTGAACCTGAGTCTCTATGAATTATTTCTGTTTCGGGATGGACCTCTTATCTCTCCTTACGATGCTGATGATGCTATGATGAAACAATTATCTGTTTCTGGTGGCCTCAGTGGTAAACAAACACAATATCAGAGCATGATTCATCTTAAATTATCATACACCCTTGCTAACCACTTTGATTTTACTTTTGATTCTTTGTTTTCTTACTTTCATAGATTAATTTCTAGATTTGATATTTTCACTTAAACTTTTTATATCAGGTCGGACATTGCACTTGTAATTTGACCAACTTTTGCTTAATGCCTGTTAAGTTTCTGTTCTTATGCCCCTTCCTTTTCACCATCTCCTCACAGAAACAATGCTAATGATCCGGTCTATGGAACAGATCAGGACACTGGAGTTCAGCAAGGATAACGACATTGCGGAGCAGATCGAGGGGATACAGAGCAACATCGCTCAAGGTAACTTGAGTAAATATAAAGTTGTGAATATAGATCAAAAATGGTCTCACTAAATTCAATTAACCTCTTAGTCACGTGACTGATGACGTATGTGTACCACGTGACATGCATTACCCATCCCTGGCCCCTTATCTTGATCACGTGACCTATTCTTATCACATGACCGCATCGAGAATCACATCATGATCACGTGACGAGCACTGTCGGTTCTTATCAGATCACGTGATTTCCTGCTTGGGGAAAAAGGATTACGTGACCATACACCCACACTTGTAACCCTACACTCAACCCCTGCGAAGCAGGGGTTGAGTCTGGGGCGCCAACGTTATAATCGATAGAGTGTAGAATTTTACGTCATCATCATAGAGATTTGACGATTGAATGCCAATCAGGGTTAACATAATCAATTCTTGTAGCAGTGAAAAAATGCTAGTCGAAGTAACCGAAGTACCCTGAGCGGGATTCGAACCCACATTCTGATGCATATCAGTGTTACCATTGACGTATCAGGGTGTGGAATGGCTACTTCGACCGCAGAAATAAAAGAATTCATTGTGGGTCATTCCATTTTTCATAACGGGGGCTATATAAAGCTCAAAATTTATCTGAATTACATGCAATCATGGACGGGGTTGGGGGCTTGATTTTTTTTCTACATTTTAAAAAAAGGAGGGTTTTAAACAATGTGGTTAAATTTTGAAAAAAATTAAAAATTTTAAACTAAAAGTTTGGCCAAAAAAAATTTTCTTTGGCATAAAATATTTTTAATTTTTTTTTTTGCCTGTAATGTTTAATTAAAAATTTTAAAAAATCCCGGGTTTTTTTTTCAATTTGATTAAGACCCAAAAAAATAAAAAAAACCCCGGAAAAAAAAACCCTTTTTTTTTTTTGGAATATTTTCGAAAAAAAAAAACGGCCGTTTAAATTAAACTAACCTCCCAGCCTTAAATTTAACCCCCAATTCAAAAAAAAATTTTTTCCCAAAAAATTCCAATCAATAAAGGCCCAAATTAAAAAAAAAAAAACCCCCTTTTCCCCCCCTTTTCCCGGGTTTTGGGGGCGTAAAAAAAAAAAAGCGCGAAATTAAAAAGAAAGATTTGAGCCTGTTCATAAACATGCAAATATACGTCAGAAAATTCAAATCAGATTAAAAGTTACGGAGCAATGAAATCAAAACAAAAGAAATGAACGGGTACGCAATTAATCTCCACGTGCACTTTTTCTACTGCGCGCGCGTTGCCATGGGGCGTGACGTACAAAAACATACACAATTTGCGATTTTATAAGCAAGGCTAGCAGGCCCGTTGAGTTTTTTAGTGCAATAGAAATTCCATTTAGATCAAATTCAAAAGTTACGGAGCAACGAAATCAAAACAGCATTAAAAAAGGTGAACGCGCGCAATTAATCTGCACGTGCAATTGTCCCTTTGCGCGCGCGTTGCCATGGGGCGTGACGTACGGAGAATTTGCGATTTTATGAGTAAAAAGACTAGCAGGCCCATTGGACCTGCAAATACACAGCTCACTCGGCGCTGCCCCGCAGCATCCAGTTCGCAAATTTGAAACCCCACAATTCAACATTTCAGTCGCGCCGTTGCTATGGATACAGGTTTTGTGCACGTGCAGATTATGATCATTTTTATGTGAGTGCTTTCTGATACGTTGTTGACTGCTGCGTTGAAGCGTTTGAAAGAATGACGTGTCTTTCATTTGAAATTCAAGATCTGAAGATATAGAACGGGTATGGTTGATTGGTTGTCATCGTGGAGGCTATTACCGATAGCATGGCAGAGGTCGGTCTATTTAAATCAATGCTGAGTCGATGGCAATAAGTTTTTAACAGAAAAAATGGGAATCGATCAAGTATTGAGAGCAATTCAAAATTAACCAAAAGCAAATTTAGTCTAATTAGGGCGTTGCACATTATTGTTGTCATCAAATTATGTTGTGAAATGGTTCAAGACACAGTCTCAGATTTAAAACTTTCAAAAATTTTAACTGCTTGTGCTTTTGCAATTTTATCAAAATTATTGCTTTTGCTTAACGATAAAAATTAAAAAAGGAGCTAATGAGGCCTGCTTGCTTCACTGGAAAGTGGAATCAATTTCAGTAGCGAAGCGAGTGGATTGCGAAATAATGAAGCGAGTGGGCTGAAAAATTGGCAAAAATTTCTGGTTCGGAGGAATTTTGAGAAGCTAAAACCTTAACAAACTCACTCCTAAAGGGACGTTACTTCATAGATTTATAGATAATAGAAACAGCGTAATTCCCCTTTCCCATATTATACTTTTCATTCATTTCGAGAGGTAAACTCGGTGCCTTAGTAAAATGTTACACTCGAGCTTTACAATGGTAGGATTCGCGGCGCTTGAGCTCAGTGGCAACAATGATCATTTTCTTACAACTATGGAAACGTTATATGAATGGAATGGTTCGTAAGGCAGGTGTCGCCACCTCGAGAAATGAGAATTCTTCTGAAATTTCCGATCGCGCGGCGCCATGTACGTAGGTGAATATACTGTTAAATCAGTATCACACGCGCACAAATTGTGATTGTGTGGAAATTTCAGACACTGATCTCAGAGGTGGCGACACCTGATTGATTGATTGAAAACCCCCCGCAGGGGTTCGCCTCTTTTATGGGCGAAGAGTTAACAAAAAACATTCAAATTAAATTCAACAAATCACTCTGCATTGTCAAATCATGCTGCAAGAAAAACTTAATTTCTGCGCGCAGGCAAGGGTATGACAAAAGGTTCTCCCAGCGAAAAAATTAACGTTCCACTAGCAAATGTTTGCATTATAGCTGAAAATTAAACCAACTTATACGTCTGAGCATAAATGCCCTTAAAAACATAGTCCACTCAATCACTCATCACACTAGAAATAAATAAAATTCATCAAATATCTGTGTTCACTGTGTAATGGATACGCGAGATAGAGATCACACTACCCACATTCAGTTCTTATCATCAGTCTGCCTTGCTTTGAAACACACAGTCCCCTGTTTGATGAAGTACACTTTGTCTGGATTCTCTGAGCGTTTCCTCTTCATCTCCTCCACCAGCAAACGGTGAGCCTTCCGCTCCTCCACACTCCGGTCCGGTCCCAGGAACACAGCTGAGAACTTCTCACTACTCTTCAGGGCAAAATGGTACCACAGGAACACGACAAAAATTAGCCTCCATTAGCCTCCATTAGCCTCCATGGAGGCTGAGTGGAGGCTGAGTGGAGCCTGAGTGGGCCTAAGTGGGCTAATTTCAAAAATTAGCCTCCACGGAGGCTTAATGGAGAGCATGAGGCTAATTTTTGAAAAAATAGCCTCCACTATGGGCTATATTAGCCTCCTAGCCTCCATTAGCCTCCACAGCCCCCACTCAGCCTCCCTCAGCCTCCATGAGGCTAAATTTTGGTTTTAGCCTCCACTAGCCTCCACTAGCCTCCACTCAGAATTAGCCTCCATTAGCCTCCACGGAAATTTAAAAAGTCATTTTTTGGATTCTATGGAAGCTATTTTGACAGTGCTAGTGGAGGCTATAACCTCAAATGGAGGCTAAAATCATGAAAAACACAGATAATATGCTAGCCTCCACAAATTAAATTTATGTCATGTTTTACAAAAAGTACATTTTGTAACATAGACCAAAGTCTAGTATTAGGCACCACTAGGCCTCCACTAGAATCCACTCAGCCTCCACTAGGCTCCACTCAGCCTCCACTAGGCTCCACTCAGCCTCCACTAGGCTCCTCAGCCTCACTAAAACCATTCAGCCTCCACTAGCCTCCACGCAGCCTCACTCAGCCTCCACTAGGCTCCCTCAGCCTCCACTAGGCTCCACTAGCCTCCACTAAGGCTCACTAGCCTCCACTGGGCAAGTGGGCTAAGTGGTAGTGGAGGCTGGTGGAAGCCTAGTGGAGGCTGGGGGCAGCTAGTGGAGGCTGAATGGGCTGGTGGAGGCTGAAGGGGAAACTAGTGGAGTGGGCTCAGTGGCCAGATGGAGGCCTAGTGGAGGCTGAGTGGAACCTAATTGGAGGCTGAATGGAGCCTAGTGGAGCTAATGGAGCCGTGGATCTAGTGGAGGCTGAGTGGGCCTAGTGGTGGCCAGTGGAGCCTAGTGGAGGCTGAGTGGGCCTAGTGGGCTAGTGGGGCCTGGTGGGCCTAGTGGAGGCTGAGTGGAGCCTAGTGGAGGCTAAGTGGAGGCTAGTGGAGGCTGAGTGGAGGCTGAGTGGAGCCTAGTGGAGGCTGAATGGATCCTAGTGGAGGCTAGTGGAGCCTATTGGATCCTAGTGGAGGCTAGTGGAGCCTAGTGGAGCCTAGTGGTGGGCATTGGAGCCTAGTGGAGGCTGAGTGGGCCTAGTGGGGCTAGTGGGGCCTGAGTGGGGCCTAGTGGAGGCTGAGTGGGGCCTAGTGGAGGCTAAGTGGAGGCTGAGTGGGCCTAGTGGAGGCTGGGTGGAGCCTGAGTGGAGGCTGAGTGGAGCCTAGTGGAGGCTGAGTGGAGCCTAGTGGAGGCTGAGTGGGCCTAGTGGAGGCTGAGTGTAGGACAGTTGGGCTGTCTGAAAGTTTGAAGCTATATATTGTTTTTCACATTAGTACACATAAATCACCATTTCAGCAGAAATTTGTGTTTTTGTAGGCTTATTGATTTAGGCTCCTCAGCCTCCACTTAGCCTCACTCAGCCTCCATTAGCCTCCATTAGCCTCCATATGGGCTTTAGCCTCCACAAAAATGACTTTTAAAATTTTTGTGGAGGCTAATGGAAACTAATTCTTGAGTGGAGGCTAGTGGAGGCTAGTGGAGGCTGAACCAAAATTTAGCCTCCATGGAGGCTGGTGGAGGCTGGTGGAGGCTGAGTGGAGGCTAGTGGAGGCTAATGGAGGCTAGTGGAGTAATATGGCCTCCATAGTGGAAGCTATTTTTAAAAATTGGCCTCATGCCTCCACACCAGCCTCCGTGAGCTTAATTTTGAAATTAGCCTCACCCACTTAGGCTCCACTCAGCCTCCATGGAGGCTAATGGAGGCTAATGGAGGCTAATTTTTGTCGTGTTCCTGTGGTACCATTTTGCCCTCTTCAGCTCTTTAGCTCTTGAGAGAGTCTGAGGCACTCCATCCTTCTCATCAACAGCAAAGGTTAGCCGTACTGGTCGCACACTTCCTTGCTTCACAGCTCCAACCCTGACAAAAAGTAACGCTGTCACAGTGTCCCAAGCTCCTTCAACATGTCATCCAGCTGCAGTGTCCCCGTCCTCACCCCTCCTCCTGCAGACCGTATACCATCAGGTTGCAGGGCAGTCCTCCCTCAACAACAGCCGATTTCACTGCGTCCTTGATCACTTTGGCAGTAATCTCCGTGGCAGGTTTCACGTTCTTGCTAACAACATCGCAGCTCTTCATCTCCAGATTTCACAGTCTTCTTGACTTCGTTAAGCTCTTCATTTTACATGCCACAATTCCATCCTTCACCAGACAGAAGCTCGCCTGAAGTCTGATGTGATCTGATTTCAAACTGTCACGTCTGCTGCAGCTGCACTACTAACAAAAGTACTACTTCGTTTCAGCGTACCAGTCAAAAGATTTACAAGTTTGATCAACGTGTCTTTGTTAGTCTGCTTCAACGGCGGCCCCTGGCTGATATCTCCGACCTGCTTCACCCGCATCATTTCTTGAGTGATTCATCAAAGTCGCTCCATTTCCAACACAGATTGTATTGAGAATTCATTCTTGTACATTGTTGAATGTACAATCCTCAACAACAGCACAGTGCAAATTACAAGCAAGTTGCGATAACAAGTCACTGATAAGAGACAGCGATATTCGTTGCAAATGCTATAATGAAATGTATGAACTCAGTTACATGACTAAACTTCTACGCTTATTACAGAATAATTCCCCACCCATATTTTCCTAATAACTTTAGAAATGTAGTGATGCTAGCAAACAAGTGCGGTCAAGGTCAGGTGAGAAAGAAAGAGAGAAAACAAGGGTTATCAAGACAATGGATGTGGCGAAACAAAAATGAAAAAAGGGGCTTATTTTCAATAAGAAAAGTGTCCTCAGGTCCACCTTACCCATTTCTAACCGTTAAATTTGATTTGGCTTGTTTCTTGCAACGTGTTATAAGATGAAGGTGATGCTTCCGCTCATTTTGGGAATCCTTTTAATGGCGATGCTGGTTCGAACCGATAGCAAGGACTGCTACAAAAAGCGATCAGGCGAAAGATTTACTCCTAAAGTAGAAGCATTGCCAGGAATTACAACTCTAGAACTCTGTGCAAAGGATGCTGCCTGCGGAGGGTGCGAATTATTTATGAGTAGTACATCTGGAACCTGTGGGTCTCTATCGGACATAGATTCTCATGGGAGTTCCAATGCAAATTTTGGATACAACGCGTATGTAAAGAAAGCTAAGGGAGTTTGCGGAGGTGCGATGACTGTGAAACTGAAGGTGGAAAGAGTGCCTTGTTGGAAGGAAAAGAAAGTGTGCAGAGTCCATTTCAATCTGGAATATGACGGCAAAGTTCTCAAACCGTTCAGCGATCTTTTCAAGGCTGGGATAACAGATTTGAAGTTTTGTGAAAGTAAGGCAGGTTCGACAAACTGCGTGCTGATAGCTAGGCGTATCTCCCGACTTACCCAGACCTTCTACACCAAGAAAGTCCGGATTCTCTAACGGCAGCACGTGGGTTGCCAAGTTTGCTGGACGGAAAAGCTGGAGAGTCAGATAAAGGTTATTCTTACTGTGGCGTGGGGGATCGACGTGTTTTCCTACACCAGATGCCTGGGTACCAGCCTGGAGTACCAGCCTGGAGTACCAGCCTGGAGTACCAGCCTGGAGTACCAGCCTGGAGTACCAGCCTGGAGTACCAGCAGGTACCAGCCTGGAGTACCAGCAGGTACCAGCTTGGAGTACCAGCTTGGAGTACCAGCCTGGAGTACCAGCCTGGAGTACCAGCTTGGAGTACCAGCCTGGAGTACCAGCCTGGAGTACCAGCCTGGAATACCAGCCTGGAGTACCAGCCTGGAGTACCACCTTGGAGTACCAGCCTGGAGTACCAGCCTGGAGTACCAGCCTGGATTACCAGCTTGGAGTACCAGCCTGGAGTACCAGCCTGGAGTACCAGCCTGGAGTACCAGCCTGGAGTACCAGCCTGGATTACCAGCTTGGAGTACCAGCCTGGAGTACCAGCCTGGAGTACCAGCCTGGAGTACCAGCTTGGAGTACCAGCCTGGAGTACCAGCCTGGATTACCAGCCTGGAGTACCACCTTGGAGTACCAGCTTGGAGTACCAGCTTGGAGTACCAGCTTGGAGTACCAGCTTGGAGTACCAGCCTGGAGTACCAGCCTGGAGTACCAGCTTGGAGTACCAGCTTGGAGTACCAGCTTGGAACTGGAAGACGACGGGACGGTGCTCCAGTTGGATCTTAATTTGCATTCAAAAATACCCAAAAAATATTATTTTGCTTTAACTGCTTGAGTTGGGGCCATTGGGGTCTATTACCCAATTGGAGAATATAGTTAAGCGAACAATTTTCTGTATAGATATCTGTCCTCTACTATATAGACTATTAGTTATGCCAACATATCAGCCAAACCGCGACCGTTGCCTCTCAGACTATGAGGGGCCATTTCGTATGGCACAGCGCCTCCGCGGAAGCGCATTTTACCTACCTACCTACCTTTAACTAAAATTGTGCTCTCTATTTTGTTATCTTTTATTTAAGATTACAACTTTCAATTCGTCCCGTCGTCTCGACGAGCTTTGGGGGCCAATGCCATCCATGAAGGAGTAGAGGACGTCCGCAAAATTTCGGTCATTTTAGACCCCTCCCTCCCTCCCTTGTCCGCAAACGTCCGCATTTCAAAAACCCCTCCCTCCCCCCAGGACGTCCGCATATTTCTTGAAAATCTTTTGGGTCATCATTTTTGGGCCCGAAATGTCACGATTTTCTAGTGAAATAACCGTCAAATGGACCAAAATTTCCATAAACTGCGGACCATGCCACGAAAAAACTTAATCCTGGCCATCCTAGATACATGCAAAATCCTTTTCGAAATATGCAGTTTTGAGATATTTCCAACTCCCAAGACAAAAATGCATAAACTTACTTGAGTTTTATCTTTATTTTAGAAACAAATGTGCATGTTTTAAAACAAAATTGTGAATTTTTCGTGTTTATCGATTTTCCATACCAAGTGATTCTTGTCAGTAGCTGTGAAAATGAAAATGTATGTTTTAAGCACTGAAATGAAAATTATGCATGCTTCAATTATGCATGTTTCAAATCTCAATTGTATTAAAAAATAGTAATTGTATTCATATAAATTTTGGTCATATGAAAGTATACCAATGTATACCAAGTATCCCAATTAACTGGATTTAATCTTCATCCTTTGAAATTGTAACTAAATTACATTTGCTAAGGTACCTTGATCTGAAATTACGCTTAATTAACAAAGAAATAATTAATAAAGAAATAAGAGTATTAAAATCCTTATTGAGGCAACAATTTTGTTCATTGAAAACGTCTGGCTTCTGGGGGCTGCTGCCCCTAGACCCCTGCATACAGAATTTCATTCTCATTGCTGTTGATATTTTGCATTTCAAATGCCTTCACATGAAATTGGACTCAAATAATATTTAAAACTGAAAATCATATTCAGCCGACACTCTTGTTTATTGAAAAAAATTAGCTTCTGGGGCTGTAGACATTTTTAATTTCAAATTTATTGCTTTGAATCTTAATTTATGCGATATTTATTATTATATTTTTTTTTAATTTAAAATCACAAATAGTATACACAACAAATTATACATTGTCACTTGCCCTATATAAAATCATTCATGAAACATGAGGGTGCCCCAACCATATCGGAACTCACAATTTTGAATCCAAACAGCAAAGATCTGCACCATGTTTGCCAGGCACTTTATATAACCAACTCACAGGACAGAAAGAGTAAAATCCTATTGAGGCGACAATTTTATTTATAGAAAACGTCTGACTTCTGGGGGCTGCCGCCCCCAGACCCCTGCTTCACATGTTATCAATCGACTCAAATTACAGGACAGAAAGAGTAAAATCCTATTGAGGTGACGATTTTATTTATAGAAAACGTCTGGCTTCTGGGGGCCGCCGCCCCCAGACCCCTGCTCCATTTATCAGAAAACAACTCAACTTTCAGGGAGCTTTTAGCATGCTGCTGAAGTGCTGAGAGGAAATTTTGAAATTTGATGTCGTGAACCTGTGAATAATTTTTGTTGTAGGTACATGAAATCAGAAATTACCAAAGCAAAAATATGCAGTTTTGTGATTTCAAACTCAGGATATATGCAAAAAAATATTTTTTCGAGGTAGGCTTCACATGTTATCAATCGACTCAAATTACAGGACAGAAAGAGTAAAATCCTATTGAGGTGACGATTTTATTATAGAAAACGTCTGGCTTCTGGGGGCCGCCGCCCCCAGACCCCTGCTCCATTTATCAGAAAACAACTCAACTTTCAGGGAGCTTTTAGCATGCTGCTGAAGTGCTGAGAGGAAATTTTGAAATTTGATGTCGTGAACCTGTGAATAATTTTTGTTGTAGGTACATGAAATCAGAAATTACCAAAGCAAAAATATGCAGTTATGTGATTTCAAACTCAGGATATATGCAAAAAAATATTTTTTCGAGGTAGGCAGTGCGGACGTCCGCATTTAGCCAAACACCCCCTCCCCTATGTTAGCAAACGTCCGCATTTGCCAGACTCGGCAAAATGGTACCACAGGAACACGACGAAAATTAGCCTCCATTAGCCTCCATGGAGGCTGAGTGGAGGCTAATTTCGAAAATTAGCCTCCGCGGAGGCTAATGGAGGCATGAGGATAATTTTTGAAAAATAGCCTCTACTGTGGAGGCTAATTAGCCTCCACTAGGCTCCACTAGCCTCCACTAGGCTCCACGCAGCCTCCACTCAGCCTCCATGGAGGCTAAAATTTTGGTTTAGCCTCTACTAGCCTCCACGGAAGAATTAGCCTCCATTAGCCTCCACGGAAACTGAAATATAACATTTTTGTGGAGGCTAATGGAGGCTTATGGAGGCTGAGTGGAGGCTAAGTAGAGGCTGAGTGGAGCCAAGTGGAGGCTGAGTGGAGCCTAGTGGAGGCTGGGTGGATCCTAGTGGAGGCTAGTGGAGGCTGAGGGAGCCTAACGCTTGCTGGGTGAGAAACTTTGGTCTATGTTACAAAATGTGCTCTTTTTGTACAAACATGACATAAATTTAATTTTGTGGAGCCTAGCATATTATCTGTGTTTTTCATGATTTCAGCCTCCATTTGGAGGCTATAGCCTCCACTAGCACTGTCAAAATAGCTTCCATAGAATCCAAAATGATGGCTTTATAAATTTCCGTGGAGGCTAATGGAAGCTAATTCTTCAGTCACAGTGGAGGCTAGTGGAGGCTAAACCAAAATTTTAGCCTTCATGGAGGCTGAGTGGAGGCTAGTGGAGGCTTCAAGTGATAACGCAGTATTTGTTGTATGGCTGGGAGTCACTTACTACGTAATCAGCTATTGGGGGGGGGGTTCAAATGATAACGCAGTATTTGTTGTAACCAATAAAATAAACTGTAGATGGGGGAGGGGTGTAAAAAGTGATTAAAATGGATGACATAATGTGGGGCAGAGTTTGAGCCCTTTTCAGGCAATATTTCAGTTTTGATACTGCATCTTCTACCACGTGACATTCATGTGGCAGTGTCTCGTGATAGAAGCAACAGCCTATGATGGTGCCGATACATATCACGTTGCGGCTAATATTTATGATAGATATTCAAGCCGCAGAGGACAATATTTCAGTTTTAAAAGTTCCAGCTTATCAAATATTCCTCACGGTCTTTCAACCAACTTCTTTTATAATTTCATTTATTTACAGGAATACCTTCTTTATAATTGAATATCTTCTTTATAATTGAAGCATGAAAGCCATCGCCCTTTATCTTTAAAAATTTAAAGTGCCAGTAACCGTTCAGAGACCGTATAACTGTCCAGTGTCCATCGACAGATTACCAAATTGTCGATAGTTAAAACTGTCTTGCTGCCTGATGGCCATATATCTTTGTTCTCAGATTCGTAAGGCCCCTGTGATGGCTGACGAGCCAAGCTGCATCCCCGTCAATGAACCGATAGGGGTGACGATGTTCGGAACCCTCATCTACTCCGTCCTGCTCGGAGAACCAGGTGAAGATTGTAACTTAACTTTTTCCGTTTAAGGAATTGTTAAAATTGTTTCGGGGAGCATTAACTTTTTCTGTTTGTTAAAATTGTTTCGGGGAGCACCCAAAAATTTCAAATAGGTGGTGCGGTGTTACAATTTCATGACCCCATCTGCATTCTGCACTTAAAAGCATAAAATCCAATAAACTACACCTGGAGCGTGTCTCCCGATGGAAGGCACGATTTTTGCACGTATTTAACAACCCAGACACCTTTAGAGTGGGATAAGGTCATAGATTCATTTGGCAAATTCATTTCAACACCAGGTCTGAATAGGGGTTGTTAAATACGTGAAAAAGTACGCGCACAACGCGCTACTGAATTATATTTTGATAACGTCAACATTTTGGGTGCGCGCGACGTTTTACAGTGGCGTGTCGAACTCATATATGCGCGGCTTTTCAATGCGCGGCGTAATAGTGCGCGGCTTGCTGCCTGTAATTAACAGGCAGCGAGCCGCGCACGATTACGCCGCGCATGGAAAAGCCGCGCACATATGAGTTCGACACGCCACTGTTAGCACACATGACAATACACATTAATGATAAAACTCTAAAAGTTCAACGATGCATTTTGACTGATAATTGCATCATATGACAATTTTCAGAAAAATATGACAATTTTCAGAAAAAATACGTATCGTATTAAAAAAACGTATCTAACCGTTGTCAGACGTTGTCTGACCCCTTAGCCTTCGGTGGGCGCGCGCGCGAAGCGCGCGCGTCCGCCGATTATTTCACTGAAATAATGGTCAGACAACGTCTGACAATCTAACCGCCCTGCAGGGTGTCCCCAGGCTGACGAGCGCAAGGTGCGGAATGGAGTGCCTGGAGGACAGGAGATCACGGAGTTCGACCAGTGCGGGGGCCTGGTGTCCCGTAAAGACGCACTGTACCGGGTGTACACCTTCAGCTCCTGCCTCACCAAGCTGACGTGCGGACAAGAGGCAGAGATGATCGGTGAGATAGCATCAGGGGTGGGGATGACGTCATTATCAGGGGTTAGAGTGGGGAGTTGGTGACGTTATTATCAGGGGTTAGAATGGGGAGTTGATGACTTCACTATCAGGGGTTAGAGTGTGGAGTTGATGACGTCACTATTTGGAGTTAGAGTGGGGAGTTGATGACGTCATTATCAGGGGTTAGAGTGGGGAGTTGGTGACGTCATTATCAGGGGATAGCGTGGGGAGTTGGTGACGTTATTATCAGGGGATAGCGTGGTGTGTTGATGACGTCATTATCTGGGGTGAGAGTGGGGAGTTGATGAAGTCATTATCAGGGTGAGAGGGGGGAGTTGATGTCGTCTTTATCAGGGGGTAGAGTGTTGAGATAATGGTGTCAATATCAGGGGTCAGAGTGGTGTGAAGTCTCAGAATTCATATCAAATTCATGACTTGAAACCGCCTTCCAATCGCTTTTTGCGTTCTTTTAATCACGTGTTTCTGTTATTCGCAGGAGTGGCTCTCGATGGCTTTCCAATATACGGCCCCATTGATGAGACCGGGAGACAACTCACTTCACGGGACCTGGACGAGTGCCACGGGAAAATAGGACCCGATGGGACCTACAGGTACGCCAAAAATACCTCAAATTGATCTTAAAATTGTTAATTAATCACTAGGGGCCGTGATGGTCCTGGGATCTGATGACTTATTAGCTCATCTGAAAGTACTCGTCAAGCTGATCATCATGGTTTTTGTCCGAAATTCCCATGATTTTAAATTAGGTTAACGAGGCACTTGAAAATCGGCTAAAACAGTCATGATACAACCAATGCCTGGGGGGCGGCTCACCTAGATGGCTGCCCTGGAGACTGTAACTGCTTCATCCCTGACAGTTAGGTCACAGGCCTGACAGTTAGCATTGCACTATGCTAGCAAATTCCTACTGAACTCACCAGTAGTGGAACGCATCCCAACGCGTTCTATTGGTTTTGTAACTTGTGTGAGTATTTTGATGTGTCAAGAGCCTCTCTATGATATGTCATACAAGTTACATCATCACTAGTGCAGCAAAACCAGTAAGGGATCAATATGAAAATAATTACTACCTATCTATATACCAACTAACCACCACTATTGCAGGAACCACATTATCTTGAATGTAGCCCAACAGCTACATTCGACCACAATATGTGACGGCATGTAAGCTCAACAACTTAGTAGGTATCTCCTTATGTATCCAATAACTCAATAGCTCCTTGTGAGCCTAGCATCTCAATAGCTCCATGTGAGCCCATCAACCCAATAGCTCCAGGGGAGCCCAACAACCCAATAGCTCCAGGGGAGCCCAACAACCCAATAGCTCCAGGGGAGCCCAACAACCCACTAGCTCCAGGGGAGCCCAACAACCCAATAGCAGGGCCCCATAACCCAATAGCTCCAGGGGAGCCCAACAACCCAATAGCTCCAGGGGAGCCCAATAACCCAATAGCTCCAGGGGAGCCCAACAAACCAATAGCTCCATGTGAGCCCATCAACCGAAAAGCTCCTTGTGAGCCCATAACTCAATAGCTCCATGTGAGCCCATCAACCCAATAGCTCCTTGTGAGCCCAACAACCCAATAGCTCCAGGGGAGCCCAACAACCCAATAGCTCCAGGGGGCCCAACAACCCAATAGCTCAGGGGGCCAAAACAACCCAATAGCTCCAGGGGGCCCAACAACCCAATAGCTCCAGGGGAGCCCAACAACCCAATAGCTCCAGGGGGAGCCCAACAACCCAATAGCTCCAGGGGAGCCAACAACCCAATAGCTCCAGAGGAGCCTAACAACCCAATAGCTCCAGGGGAGCCCAACCAATAGCTCCAGGAGCCCAACAACCCAATAGCTCCAGGGAGCCCAACCCAATAGCTCCAAGGGAGCCCAACAACCCAATAGCTCAAGGAGAGCTCAACAACCCAATAGCTCCAGGGGAGCCCAACAACCCAATAGCTCCATGTGAGCCCATCAACCCAATAGCTCCTTGTGAGCCCAACAACCCAATAGCTCCAGGGGAGCCCAACAACCCAATAGCTCCAGGGGAGCCCAACAACCCAATAGCTCCAGGGGAGCCCAGCAACCCAATAGCTCCAGGGGAGCCCAATAACCCAATAGCTCCAGGGGAGCCCAACAAACCAATAGCTCCATGGGAGCCCATCAACCCAATAGCTCCAGGGGAGCCCAGCAACCCAATAGCTCCATGTGAGCCCATCAACGCAATAGCTCCATGTGAGCCCATCAACCAAAAAGCTCCTTGTGAGCCCATAACTCAATAGCTCCAGATAAGCTCATCAACCAATTAGCTCCAACTGAGCCCAACAACACAAAAGCTCTTCGTCAGCCAGACAACTCAACAGCTCGATTTGAACCCAATAACTACATTTGAGCAAATTACCAAGAGCCCCATCTAGGCTCGACTTCCCAATAGCTTAATGTGATTCACAACAACCCTACACCCTAAAACACATCCCACTTACAAAACTGCCTCAAGTTTTAATCGAAGCAAATCACCATGTTCATTGGCTATTAGCAACACCCACTCTCTTTTAAGTGGTTATGGGTGGAGGAATAACAGTGTTATACTCCTCCCCCAGAACCATAACTTAGGAGCCCAACAACCCAATAGCTCCATGTAGGCCCAAAAGACATTATAGCTCCATCAAAACCCAAATAGCTCCATATCTACATTTAGCCTAACAACTAACAGAAACTCTATATGAGCCAAATAATAGTTCCGTATGAGCTCAACAACCAAATAACTCCATGCAACTCCCAAGCAATCTAATAACTCATAACTAGTACAGAAACTGCCTTGATTATAATCTACCCTCTCATCAAGTCACAGTTCTTGCTTGGCTTACTCTACTACTTTTCCCTTCAAGTAGAGGTGGGTGTGGAGAACAGTGTTGTTCTCTGCCCCAGAGCCAAAGACACTGGAAGCCGTTGCTCCAAACACAGCTGTTTCCAGTGACATAGACAATATGTACAGACCACAACATTGCTACACCAACCTTAAAATATTCGTGGTAACTACGCATTTAACAAAATGCTTGCGCAAGGGTGCTTTACAACCTAGTAGTACAAATTAAAAAAATACGTTACCAAATTTACCAAATAAACCAATTTACCAAATCAACATGAATACTATAATACTATCAATGGGAAAAAAGACCTGAAGCTTTATTGATATAACAAAAAATCATTGATACCAACTAGTTAAACTGGAAGTTTGAGACTAGCATTGACTACACTTGTCATCCAGTGGATAATGAAAATACCCAGAGTTTTTAAAACGAATAAACATACATCTACTTATAGAAAACCACAAAACTTTAAAGCTGTCCAACACATTAAATTACAGCAAAAAGCCATTCTTATAGATATCAAACATGAATATTTACGATGAAACCTACTTGAGAGTATCAATGAAACACAAAAACTGCCAAAAGATATGAAAAAGGACTTTGATAGTGGATACCTCATCAGTCATCACATGCAGTGAAGCCTTACCATGGATAACTATGACAGAATTCATGAATTTAATACAATTTACCACCTGCGTCAAGGTAATCTATAGACTGCACAAATCATAGAATTAACAGAGAAAAAACAAGGTAACTCAGCAATACAGTATACTAAACATCAGCCATAAAATATGGAAATGCAGGCAAATCCATCCTGCCTATTAGAGTAAACAATGGATAAAACGAAAATGGAAACAAGAAATAACTAAATTGTTAAACCATCAAAGTTATGTGAAAAGTGACAAAGCATAATCTCAGCACGTGAGATGCTAATGATAGTCGACCAGGAACTGCTCCAAGAGACACTTTGTGTAACATTATTTACCTCATTCTTGAGCCTGAACAAAACCCCACGCTTTTTCAATTGCAAGGACCTTGGGACATGGACGAGGCTTCACCTGCAGGAATACACAAAAAACAAAAAACAGAAATGAAACAAACCAAAATGGACCTTCACTCTGTTCGCCCAATGAGAGACATGACACAGGACATTCTTCCCATTACTTGTCCTAGAAATAAAGAAAGAATGGGAGAGAAAGATTGGCTTCATCGCACTCCAAAGAAAACAAGCCCAAACTATGTATTCAGCTCAAGTTGAACAGACAGATAACTGCTTGAGCTGGGGCCATTGGGTCTATTACCCAATTGGGAGAATATATTTAAGCGAACAATATATAGATATCTGTCCTCTACTATAGATTATTAGTTATGCCAACATATCCAGCCAAGCCATGACCATTCTTTTCTCAGACTAAGAGGGCCATATCATGCTTTACTTTTCTCCGCAGGCCTTGTTTACCTATACCTACTACACCACATACTCTCTCCCGTAACCTGCCCTCTCATCAGGCTAATGATATGGTGCATACGCCCGCCTCTCGCAGCACTAATTGCATCAGCATATGCGATCCTTATCATAATTATGCAGTACCGGCCCTTACTTCAATGAGAGATTCTTCCATTCGAAACTTCTAATTAAATGGCCATTAGGTATTATTTTGAGTGTGGATGGTGTTAACATTAATTGCAACACAGCACATGTTGTAATAGTGATATTCATTCCCATTGTGAATATTTCACTGAAAATCCACCTTAAAAATGAAACTTCCTCATCGTTATTGACATCACAATCCACTGCACCACAAGGTCTCTACTGCTACCACCCACTCGTCACATACATATACTGTATTCTCCCATATGCCGACCATCTTTAATAACTTGCTGCACTCCACCTGTATTTCTCTCACAATCTGAATTTTATTCAAGCTGTTCTGCATAACGAGCCCCATTGTTATCCACAGCAACTCATTACAAGAGCTTAAATTATATTCCATCTCTCGTGGGAGAACCTGGACCAGTGAAATTAAAACTCGCGATATGGTGTCCACACAGTACAGATCCATCAGAAGCTCATGATTCAGGAGAAGAAATAGAAATATAAGAAATACATTACAGTCAGATTACAGAAATTATGTAATTTCAGACTGAAAACCTTCCACTGGACAATCCCCGAAATGTTTCAAAATATAAAAATGATTAAGATGTGTCTTTTAAGATGTGTCATTTAAGATGTATGCAAAACTAGATGTCCTAATTTCACTCTTGTATAGGCAAAGATTCGTACACATGACGTTTTCAATCTAACTGGGCAACCGTTATTGAAAATCATGGCAACAAGTCATTTGAAGCAGTTCTAAAGTCAGAAAATATCTCCACTTATATTTGTATATTTGTCTGAGGCTGGATGCACTGATCTTATTCGATAGCTCTATGGATAATTTTGTTTTTTGTGGTAACGCAAATTGTACATGCAGTCCAGGGAAAACTTTAAAAGACAACCATTCACGATTTTGTGGGTTCCTCTCGGACTCGTGCAGAATAGTTTATAATATTTTCCTCTCCATTTTAAAAAAGTATACGAAGTTTGAATCCTTAAATATCAAAATGAATCTCGATTTTATAATAAAAAATACTGTGTTTCGATCGAATCATTTGTGAGCCGATCCGCTATCTGAGTTCTGAAAAGATGTTAATTTATATTCTATCGAATGTACGTCAATCTATTGACCAAAAGATCGATTTTCTAGGAATAGGTTACCCAAATAGAGTATAAATTTATGGCATATATTTTGCCCCCTTGAGCATCTTTCTGTCTTTGTAAAGTTTCTACCCTGGGTGCCGTGCATGCGTGCGTTTCAAAAATCATACCACTTTCAAAATAACATAAAAGTCTCAATTATAGTCGTAAATTATGTTTCCTTTGTTCGATTCATTATAATATCTACGCCCTATGTGAGCCCTATCGCTATTTGAGATTTTAAAAGATCTTTTATACTCTGGTGAACCTACGTCAATCCATTGAAGTATTCGCCAAAGATCCTTTTTACGGACTGGACTGGGTTACTCAAATCGAGCATGAATATTTAGAATAATCATCGCTTCCCGCATATTACAACATATTAGAGGGTGTGCATATTATAGGTTGTCACAACAATACCGCACACAGATTTCTGGGCTTGTAATTTTCTAAGAGGGATCATTATCAAGACCAAATTGATAACTTGATGATTTATTGCCTGGGCTTGTGACGTTATTCTTCCTTGCAGGAAAACCAAGAAGCTGGAACAAGCCCTGAAAGAAGCACAGAACGAACTTCTTGGCCTGAAAGATACCTTGGAGACCACGTCAAGAAGTAAGCTTTCCGTTTTTTCCAAGAAAAGATATTCATCGCAATAATATATGTTGGTTTATCATTGGAACATTGGACTATACCTCACTTCAAGGTATCTAGAGATTTGAGAGCCGTCCCACGGCCTCGCGCTGTTCGAGCGCTACGTGCACGGCTCTCAAAGTAAAAAGATGTGTATCCTGACACAAGCCACCTCGACATTTCTCGACGAAATTGGGCAATCTCGACCTATTGAAATTGACCTTTCTCGACGGAATCTCGACTAAATCTCGACCAAATCTCGACCATATCTCAAACCGAATCTCGACTTATTCTCTCGGACTCAATTTGAACAAAATCTCGACGGAGTCTTGACATTTTTGCAAAATTTCGACCGTCGAGGTGGCTTGTGTCAGGTTGTTTTAGCGACCGTTTAAGTTGTGGTATACGGTCACCACTTCTACATGTAACTACATATTATTATGTCCCACTCCTAGATCTCGCTGAGGCCAACCAAAAAGCGGAGGGTCTTCGAATCACTCTGGAAATGAAAACTGCAGAGCTGGAAAAGTAAGTCAACAGTTGATCAATTTTATTGAAAGAATTTTTAATAGCTCATTTCGGTTGTTTTTTCTAGGTCTTATGAAAGTACACCAATAGCCCCCTACTGAAACCCTACTGAACCCCTACTGACCCCGTGGTGAACCCCTGCTGACCTAAAGCATGATTTACAATCAAACCCACTCGGTACTTCACAATAAACTCTCGAAAATTATTGTTTTAATTTTTGATTTGGTGACGTAAATCATTATATGACCATATGAAAACCTTTTCTCGCTATGAGATCATCTGGCCAGTTAATTTCAAATACCTAGTCCGGGAATATTTAGAATTTTTTCGCTGCTCAATTTTGATTCTTATATATCTATTCTGAGAAAAGAGAGTGAGCATTTTGTACGATCGGGTGATAAAGTTTGGGGTTGGTTGCATTATCATCTCAATGGTCTTGGGGAGATGGAAAGTGGTTTCTTTGTTACGAGTTAGAGCCTTGCGAGACTCGAATTCTCCAATGATAATGCGTGTGTGCAAATCATCTTACGGTAGTACGAGACAAAATTCTATGGAAGATTTTACGACCAAAATCCCCGTATTTTCGCATCCCATAATTTAAGCATAAAATTTCAATACGCTGTCATCCTCATACGTTAACATAGAGAAATACTGAAAAAAATCCTCATATTTTCGAACTCCCAGAATTTTTGTCCCAGATAAATAACTAAATAAATATTCCTCGTAGGTTATCTTTTGCCCGTGCCTCAAGCAATACGCTCAACGTATTGAGTCGTGCGTCACGCTTGAGTGGTGGTTACTACCCACCACTTTCCATTGGTGATATAAGTTGTTAAAAGTAGCTGTGTGGTGTGGAAACATCTGAAAATGCGATTCTATCAATTTATCTATTTCATAGATGCCTCTTAGACCTCAACAAACTTTCGAACCTTTCCGGCAATGATTGCCGCATCTATTCTTCTATTATTCATCTCCACTAAACCGTTTTTCATTCTATTGTCACATATTCTCCCATTGTTCGCAGTTACGCTAATTAAGATTTTACAGCTTTACAGCACGATTCCACGCTATATTCACGTCTAGTGCAAATCACTCATGAGTGGCGTCATAACCAAGGGTTTGCGTAAGAAGTTGATGACGTCAGACCTGTTCTTCGTTTGTGACCTATGATTCCTACTTTTAAAACTCTTTACATAACATAATGTTGGTCACAATATAACAAGCAGCTTTTACAGTTCACATTGTTCTTCAACTTGGATACAATAGAAAAAGTGTCACTTAGAAATACCCACTTTTCTTTTTTTCTATAACAGATCTGAAATTTTATTGGAATATTAAACGTGTGCCATTTACCTCGTTAGATATATATCAAAAGTTTTACCATTGTGTAAATGTCGAGATCTTACAATATATAAAATGGAAGCTATTGTCTGCTTTTTAAACTTAATCTCTGCTTAATGTTATGCCGAATGCCCCACATGCACAATGCACATCATATGCAGCATGTACATACATACAAACATACATACATGTTAAGACGCTATCATAGTCTGGAGTAGTTTTTGCAAACACTCACACTTAGCGATAGTCAAGAGTTAAAACTCTAGACGGATTATAATCTTTTTTCCAGAGAGATTATAGAATCTATATAGTTTTGTGGACATGATTTATATGAAAACAGTCGTTTCTATGCTGCTATGTCCAATGGTCATTAAATGCCACTGTGATCATATCAATATCTCATGCTGGTTTAATAATGTGGAATTATGATGGATATTTATCTTGGCAAAAAAGTTTTAATTCCTTTTTTCAAATTAGACATGTCGCACGTTTCCGTCAATTGATAATGGTGATCGGAAAGAATGTTTTTTGAAAAAAGAAATGTTAAATACTTAATAGTTAAGTATTTCATCCGATCGATTGAATAATAAAAACTGTGAATAAGTCTTTTGACTGATCAAGTGTTACTTGGTAGCTGATACATAGGCATAGTCTACCGATGTAATCAGAGAATGAGGATTCTTTTTGGCTTAGGAATTAGGATACACTTAGGGTGGATTTAGGATGAATCGTGGGTGCACTAAGGGTGCAGTTAGGGTGAATGTAGGATGAATCTTGGGTGTACTAAGAACATATGTGATTTGGTAAATCTCCATATTGTCAGTGCTCAATGCTTGAATATTGATTTTCATTTCATCCTTCTCAACATTCAAGCTGATTCAAGGAGTTTCTTCTTTCTCTAGAAAGATGAGGATTAAATAGTGACTATTTGATCCTCATCTTTCTAGAGAAAGTAGAAACTCATCATAGTATTTAATAAATACTATGGTATGTTTGATCGCACATCGTCAGTTCATCCGAGCTTTTGTATGTGCAAGTACATTACAAAATGTCTCCTGTGTGGTCAGTTCAATATGGTGTAGATTGAGAAAACTTCTTGTTGTCCTAGCTTTGGTAATGATGTTCGTTGCACAATTAGGTCAAAGAAATGGGGCCATTTCTTTGACCTGTAGGCCCCTTTGTCCTGGCTTTGGTAACGATGCTCGTACGACAAGTAAGTCAAAGAAATGGGGCCATTTCTTTGACCTGTAGGCCCCTTTGTCCTGGATTTGATAATGATGCTCGTAGTTAAAGAAATGGCCTTTTTATGAGAACAGTTTTCAGTATATGAGTTGAGCAAAGCGATCCCTTCACATATCAGTGCAATGAGCTTGCAACAGAGCGGCGCCCTCGACCCCTCTCATTGTATTTATACTTTCTTTTATCCTCACCTCACAGCTAAAGTATTTTAGTACTTTCTAATGCTATATCTTTTCGCTGAGATGGTAAGATGCTATCTTTTAGCACGTGATCAGCAATCCTTTTCAAGTTTCAATGAGAGTGAGATGCTTTTCAATATTTATTTTATCTTTTGATAGTTTTCATGAAGGAAATATATAGCACCACTTTGTGAGTTTCAGCACCATTTCGTTAACCTACAATTCGGAATGACGTCACTCCATCTACTGGAGGTTAACTTTGGGGGGGGGGGGGCCAACCCCCTCAATTTTGGTGGATATCGAAAAATCGCCAATAGGGGGTTTAATTTTGGGGGGTTTGGGGGGTTTGAGGGGGGCTTAATTCTTAGTGAAAAAATTTTTTTCTCAAATGGTACCATTTTTGTTCCTGATTTTTTGCACCATTTCAAAATGGTACCATTTTTGGTTGTGATTTTTTGGCGATTTTCAGAAATGGTACCATTTTGTTTACAGTTTTGGTACCATTTTTGTTTCTGATTTTCAGCATCTTTTTCAAATGGTACCATTTTGTTTCTGATTTTTTGCACCCTTTCAAAATGGTACCATTTTTGTTCCTGATTTTTTGCACCATTTTAAAATGGTACCATTAACCATTTTTGGTTGTGATTTTTGGCGATTTTTAGAAATGGTGCCATTTTTGTTTCCGGTTTTTGGTACCATTTTTGTTTATAATTTTTGGAACTTTTATGAAATGGTACCATTTTTGTTTCTGATTTTCAGCATCTTTTTCAAATGGTACCAAATTTGTGTCCGATTTTTGCGCCTTTTCGAAATGGTACCTTTTTTATTCGTGATTTTTGGCGATTTTCAGAAATGGTACTATTTTTGTTAACAGTTTTTGGTACCATTTTTGTTTCTGATTTTCAGCATCTTTTTTCAAATGGTACCATTTTGTTTCTGATTTTTGCACCCTTTCGAAATGGTACCATTTTTGTTCCTGATTTTTTGCACCATTTCAAAATGGTACCATTTTGGTCGTGATTTTGGCGATTTTTAGAAATGGGTACCATTTTTGTTTCCGGTTTTGGTACCATTTTGTTTATAATTTTTGGAACTTTTATGAAATGGTACCATTTTTGTTTCTGATTTTCAGCATCTTTTCGAATGGTACCAAATTTGTGTCCGATTTTGCGCCTTTTCGAAATGGTACCTTTTTTATTCGTGATTTTTGGCAACTTTTCAAATGGTACCATTTTGTTTCTTCATTTTGGTGCTTTTTTTGAATCATACTAGAATATTTTTTGCTGTCGATAGGGGTTTAATTTTGGGGGTTTAATTTTTGCTGTCGATAGGGGGTTTAATTTTGGGGGGTTTAATTTAACCCCCTGGTGGATATAACAAATTTCCAATAGGGGGCTTAAATTTGGGGGGTTTTGGGGGGTTGGCCCCCCCCCCCCAACTTTTCTTTCTTCTTTTTGCAGCCGGAAATTGAAATTTTGTTATGGAGTTATGGAGTGTATCCATTATCACTATAATGCTTGAAGGACCTCTCTCTAAGATTTCTCTTAGGTCTTGCTGACTCACAGAAAACGAGAAAATGCTGATTGCTGAAATGCGGCTGATTTCTTGATTTTTCCATTAATAAGATTTGAGTTCCTTCTAGGAAAGATTACGGGGTGGAGCAATATTGAGGTTTTGGGGCTCTTTGAAGTACTCTTAGTTCAATACACACGTCTTGTGTTACTCATTGTCACAATGTTGAAGTTTTCTCCACTTCCGTTCTCTTTACTAAAAAGGAGAAGCTATGAGTGATGTACTGACTTAGCTGAATCTGTCACGTAGAAGTTAAATGACCCTTTCTTCATTCTTGACGCATTCCTTTTTCCTTAACAAGGAACTGAAGCTGAGAGGTTCCGTTCATATCAGGTCGAGCAAATGTTGGTTCATACAAAGTGTGTTTCTCAACACGACCCAGATTTCTTTTTTGTCTATACAAAATACAACACCGTGTAAGAAAATCGGGCAGAAAGGTACTCTGCAGCACGTAAAGCTAGCTTTAAGTCCTTGGCTGGCACCCTGGTCAGCTGTTTATAAACAGGGAGAGTCGCCGAGGAGCGGACAGTGGACTGCTACTTTGCACTGGTATTCTACCCTCAATATGACTGATTAACTGCTGTTGCAATGAATCAAGGTCTAAATTAGTTTCGAATATAGGCCTCTGAAAGGGCACCAGATGTACCACGATGTCATATTCACATGAAAATGGTGTTACGTTATTATCTTAAAGGCTAGTCACCAGTGTGACTTACGTTTTTGGAAGAACAAGTTTTTTATCACTAAAGCAATAACCTCGTATTAAATCAATAATTTTCGAATGTTTCATATGTTATAGTCTTACATTAAATGATATAATACCTTAGTACACCTAAGAACGGCATCACGTAATTGGCGCGCACTTTAAGATCGACGCACTTTATTAGTGCGGTTTTTATGACTTGAGATCGAAAACGATAATCGATATGGAATTGAGAACCGAAATATGTATAAAAACGAATTCGAAAAACGCAAAATTCACGAAATTGTTCACTTAATTTCATGTGCACTTAATTACTGTACACTTAATTAGTGCGGTTTTTCCCAAACCGCACTAATTAAGTGACGCCGTTCTTAAGTGTACTAAGGTATTTGCATTTGATTCAGCAGTCCGCGCCATCCATTAGATCATAGCCGACAGCTACTTCTTTTGATTTCATTGTTTCAGTCAGACAATTAAACAACAATGACTCCCTCGTTCAATCCCTTACGCGCACTGATTGCGTTCTATTATTGTTTTGCTCAATTAAAAACGCGCACTAATTAAGTGCGCAGATCTTAAAGTGCGCAGTGTGCACCCATTACATGATGCAATTCTTTGGTAATACTGCAACCCCTGTCCTCGATCATGTGACATTCACGATATGTCGTATCAGCAAAATACATGCACGTCGCAAAGAATCGGCAAAATAATACTTTCAACAATTACTGAGGGGATGCAATATGGAAGTCATAATTTAGCAATTTTCAGTTGCCCAATCACTTGCTGCAAGTCTCCATTTCCTGTCTATTTTTAGCGTATTACTTCAATTCTATAGGGACTTGAGAACGAGAAACTCCAACATTCAGTATATTATGCGGCTAATTCGTTCCTTTGACGCAACGAGCCGCCTGCCGGTCAATAGTTCATACCCTCAATGAGAACAATAAGGGATTTCATGCTACGGAGCTTCTGATTGCCTCAGTTAATTCGTCCCTCGAATAATCTGTATTGTCCTATTCAGCCAATTCTTTCCCAGACCTATTACTGTGTTACTGACATTGTCCAATGTCCTCCCCCTGTAGCAACAATAGCACTGGGAATAAAGCGTTAGGAAACATTGCTTTTTGCTGATTTGACTCTCTCTATCAAGAGAATGGTAATGACGCACGCCATTGTGGCAAACAATGGGGCATCATTTGACTCACGTCCTGATATTGTAGAGGCCGGACTACGCTTGGAGTCAGTAGGGAGTCAGTAGGGGGTCAGCAGGGGTCAACAGAGGGTCAGTATGAGAATATTACCTGCTATGATATGTACCATTTTCCCCATAACATTCCTCAAAAACGGATGTTTTTCGCAAATTATTCTTGAACTGTCCATTCATTCACCACTTCATGAACTCTATTCGCATTCTGCAACATTATTATCTGCGTGAGTGTTTCTTAGCTCACATTGAGAACGGGTCGAGCTGTGAAAGTACAGCTGAGATTAATTGACTCCTGTAACTACACTCATGTACCTTATGTATAACACACATTGACTACTGTCATGGCTCCATTTCTCTACACTGGAAATTAACTGGTATTTTACTGCACTGTACAAATGCTATAGTCTACACAGTGTACAACATATTATTGTCATGGGCAGATGAGCACTTTGCAAAAGCGCTGATCAGCGCTGATCGGTGTTGATCAGTGGCCCGATCGGCGCCGACGGAAAATTATTTTACTTTCATCGGCGGTAGTCGGCACTGATGCCCGATCAGCGCTGCTCGGTGGTCTATTGGCGCTGATTGCTCTTCTGCCTTGCTTTAACACACAACATGCACATACCAACTCTATGACGTTGACACAAAGAGGAAGGAACATCTAATTCCATGTCTAAAATCTTTTAGTCCTTAATCCCCCCTATTGTTATATAGCGGGTGGCCCAAAAAAACATGTTACATGTTTTTATAACTTTTTGTATTTTTGATGAAACTTTTTGTATTTTTGATGAAATTCTAGCCTCTAGGATGTCATAGAAATGGGTCCGTTCACGCATTATTTACCTGATCTCTGTTCTCAAGCGGTCCAGATGATCCCCAGCAGGGGACGAGGGGTGGATAAGGTCCATAATAATTTTACACCTACGAATAGCACTAGCTACGTTACCTGGCTAATCTTGCTATCTACGTGCTATCTAAGTATCTATCTGCTAACTGCTACCCAATACTCCCGTATGACTCACTAGATTAGAACAAACTAGGAAATGCGAGATAGCCTTGCTTTGGAACCATAAAAGTACTGAAGTAAGAAGGAACATACACTAAGAGTACTATAGAGATTCTTCCATAAAAGCATATACAGTGTAGACGCAATAGTTCTTGCTATTTATCTAAGTGGCAAGATGTAATGCGCCAGGCTCCAAATTAATTCAAGGTCCCTATCATTTCACCTACAATACTTAAATTCTTTAATTCAGTGCGTAAAAGCTTCACCATGACTTTAATTCGCGAATCATTTAGCCGCATTTATCAAGCAATTCAGTTAATTTCATGATTTTATTCATTTTGCGATAACGTTGTATGTAACGCGCGGGAACTTTTGTGCCCGTTAAAATGCGCGCTTCAATATCTAGTGTGACTTTTAATTCGCGCGCGCGTCGTGCGCGTTTCCGTAGCATGCACCACTGTTGTGGTTGACAGCGCACTTGCAACGTGCTGAAACGGTTATTTTTAGACGCCATTTCTTGAAATGAAATCTGAACGTGCACGGAACGCATATATGGAGAAATTTGACCCCTTTAAGTCTTAAACGTCGAAGAATCTATTTCTGGAAAAGTAGACATTATAAGATAAGGAGGCAACGGCAAGAAAATCTTGAACACCCTTTTCGATCAAAATCCTTTTTCTGTACGTCAGAAACGGCTCTGAAACATCGTTACCCATCATCGTTAATACCCCTTTGGACGGATCAAACCTCTTTTGACATCCTAAACATATCCCAACCTTCATCAATCACCAAGCCTTGACCCTTAGCCTTGCCTCTTATCAGGTATTATTATTATTGACCCTTATCGGGTATTATTCGGTACGACAATATAATATGCCAGACCAATAACTCAATAATGTGCGATAAGGTCGCCAGTACCCACTCTTTCAATACATTAATTTCAAATATTTTCAGGAACAAAGTCATCATCGAAAAATTGAGAGTAAGATTTTCTATTTGTTATCACTTATCATTGTAGTTTTTACTTCTTGCAATCTTTCAACATAAATCTAGGAACACGCTAATAAGATGACACGTCATGAGACCATATGAGCACATGCAAAAACTTCTTTAGAAGTTAAGAAACCGTGGCAAATGGGTACTTTAGCGCAAGGCTTAACTGGGCGCAAATTTGCGCTCAGTCACCGCTCATATGCGCCCAAATGTGCTCAATTTGCGCTCAAAAGCATCCATTTTGCACTCAGTGAAAATGAGCGCCACCACACTGACTTTGAAAAATTCTTATTTTTGCGCTCAATTGCGCCCATTTGCGCTCATTCACTCGAAATTGCGCTCAATTCAAATGGCGCAAATTTTCAATTGCGCTCATTTTTGCTTATTTGCACTCATTTGCGGTTGACCTTAACCAAAACCCAGGCTTAAAACTGCTGAACGCAAATTTGCAAATTTGCGCTCAGCAGAACTGAGCGCATTTTTTTGCACCATTAAAAACTGAACGCTCGCCGCTCATTTTGCGCTCATTTGCAGCCAGCCATTTTCAAGCTTCTAGAGTGTAAATGAGCGCAAATTTTTGTGCCTATTTGCGCTTAATTGCGCTCAATTAAGCCTTGCGCTAAAATACCCATTTGCCGAAGCCTTTCTCCGGTACCATTTGTTGGTGACACCAACAAATGGTAATCATGAAAAAAAACATTGAAAAGTAGACACGTGGAACAGACTTTTCAATTTACGACAATTTACCTCAGGACATAAATTTCACTTTTATCTATCAGATAAAAGTGTCGTGAGGTCAATCATCGTGAGGTGATAAGTGGTGTACAATACATTTCATCTCAGGACACTTCATCTCCCTGTCCTGACCCTATCCATAATCCTAACCGTAACCGTAACACTAGCCCAAACCCTAACCCTATCCCAGACCCTTACCTTTGCGTATACACTCAGTTTTTTTTATAAGAAACTGTCTATAAGAAACTTAGCCTAGGATTTCCGAAAATTTAAGAAACTTAGCCTAGAATTTCGGAAAAATTAAGAAACTTCACTGATTTAAAATTAAGAAATTAAGAAACTTCTAGCCTAGAATTTTGAAATTTGTGTATAAAATCCTATTGCAACTGAAATTCTTTTAACATGATACGTCTGGCTTCTGGGGCTGCGCCCCAGACCCCCATTTTTTGATTGTGAACATTCCGAAACTAATCTAGTACTTCTATTGAACTTCTATTTACAGTATTACACTGGATATGTGATAATTGATCATAATATAGAATAGAAATTTAGAAAATGAATCTTTCATGATTTTTCGGTTAAAAGTAACATGCCAGATACTAAAGCACAAAACAGAAATTTAGAAATTGTTGTTGCGACAGGACACTATTACAGTTCCATATCTATTTCCAAAAGTTCCAAGCATTATAGGATTTAGATATTATCTAAATTTCAAAATTTCAAACTTTTTGGAAGAACATTTGATGAAGATCCTGAACATTATTGTATACAGCTGCACAAATCTTTTAAGATAAGTACATGCTTAAAAGTGTATAATTTAACTGAAAATATCAGAAGGTTCAATTCTAATCCTCAACTACAGTCTACACAGTAGGTTACTATTAAATGTTGGAAATTTCGTAGACATTTTTCGTACGGTATGTCGGTATGTAGAATTAAGAAACCGATTAAGAAACTTTTAGGCTCAAAATCGTGAAAAAATAAGAAACTTGTAGCCTAGGATTTCAATGAGTTTCTTATAAAAAAAACTGAGTGTAGGTATCAGAATATTGCGAGGCAATTTCGTGAGATGAAGTGTCATGAGATGAAGTGTCGTGAGATGAAGTGTCATGAGATGAAGTGTCGTGAGATGAAGAGTCGTGAGATGAAATGTCATAAGATGAAATGTCGTTAGATGAAATGTCGTAAGATGAAATTTCGTGAGATGAAATGTCGTGATATGATGTGTCGTGAGATGAAGTGTCGTGATATGAAGTGTCGTGAGATGAAGTGTCACGATGAAATGTCGTGAGATGAAATTTCGTGAGATGAAATGTCGTGATATGATGTGTCGTGAGATGAAGTGTCGTGACATGAAGTGTCTTGAGATGAAGTGGGGCGGTGGCAATGGGGAAAAATGGGGAAATGGGGAATTTTTCAGTTGCAAAAAGCTAAATTCCCCATGAAAAAAGTCCCCATTTTTCCCCATTTTACCCCATTTTTCCCCATTTAGTTTTATCAAATTTACTGATGATTCTGTCGCGTCAAAACATTCCAGATTATTGTTATGATGTGAAGCAAATTATGTGTAACATTATCACTCCACTAATTGCTTCTCCATATTCTGCACCTAATTTAATGAGATACGCCTATTCATATTTCTGCTTTGACAGATCACCGAAACATGGTTTGTTTATTTAATGAGATTTCACTTACCATGTTTCAATCACAGAATTACATCAATTGTGCAATGTACTTGTATAAACACTACCCCTTTCCCCTATAATACACGAGATCTATACACGAGATTTAGTGTCACCAATCCTTTCTTATTTTGCATGTCTGGTTGGCGCCTTGCGGTTCTTATCAATTCGCTTTTCAAGTTCTCAATTTCTAAGAAAACATACCGTGTTTTGTTATTCCTATTTTGTCCAAGTTACTTCTTACTCGATGCACAACAAAACTATTTCCTCCTGTTTACCTGCCTAGTGTTTGATACCAATCATATTCTGAAACCTCTCTCTTTTCCCATTTTTGACTATCAATTCAGATAATAACTGAGATTCACAAAAGGATCACATACTTGATACTTGAAAAGTGATCCCCAAATGGTAAATCAGTTGGCGAGGTTACTCTAACTTATTGTGGATTGTTGATTTGACAGTTCCTGTCTTCTTTTTCTCTAGTCCATAAAGCATAAAGCCACAACTTACGTTCACTTTGTCTCTAAATAATTGAGTTCGCGCAATGCTGCGCGCACATAGCGCGTTTCAGCATTGAATTTGAAAATTTTGATAATTGCAATTCGAGCCTCGAGGTACGGCGAGGTAAACTTATTATAGTGCAGTAGTGCGTATACAACGGTCGGATACAACGGACCCTACGTCTGATTCCATTGCCTCTATATTCCGATCACGCCTGATTCCAGCCACCTTTCCAGCTTCACTTTCAACTATTCAAATAATTGACCAGTGACATTGTATAAACCTCCTACAATAATTTGACTACAGCCATCTCTGAAAATTGCAAAAACCTAGTTACCGTTAAATTCAATCTCCTTTCACTCCTGTCACCAGTGACTCGTGTGACTTCTGGGTCCCTTAACCTCTGGGTCCGTCACATTTGGAGTTCCGACTCCCATCACCTCTGACTCCACTCACTTCTGAATCAGTAACATCTGAATCTTTTGACTAGTCATTTAAAACCCCCGTCGTTCTCCATCTCCGACTCGTAATAAAATCTCTGAGTTAGTCCTTTAAGTTCTATGTCAGTCCTCTATCTAGTTTACTCCTTTCACATACACCCCGAATATTGGAAAGTGATAGTGAACATCAATACCCCCGAATATTGGAAAAGTGATAGTGAACATCAATACACCCCCAAATATTGGAAAGTGATAGTGAACATCAATACACACCCCAAATATTGGAAAGTGATAGTGAACATCAATACACCCCCCGAATATTGGAAAGTGATAGTGAACATCAATACACCCCCAAATATTGGAAAGTGATAGTGAACATCAATACCCCCGAAATATTTGGAAAGTGATAGTGAACATCAATACACCCCCGAATATTGGAAAGTGATAGTGAACATCAATACACCCGAAATATATTCGAAAAGTTATCGCATGTACAGAATCCCCATCGCCTAATGTTCTTGCTATGGGAAAGTAGTGAGCTTACTCCTGTAATTTAGATTCCCCACACTGTGCTGGGAGCAGCAGAAGAGGAGCAGTACCCGACCCTGTCATCTGGATGAGTGCCAGGTTTAGGGAGTGGGGCGCCGCCCCCGAACTTAGCGGGGGTGATGCTGATGGTGTCCAGGGTGGCGGAGGACTGCCCCAGAGTTGAGTTATCCCCCGTAGTGCTGGGGGGCGAGTGCCAGGGGGGAACGTTCCAGTTGTTCACTTTCTCGTGGGCTTCTTGCCAGGGCGAGGGAGGGGCAACAGGGCCAGGGTCTATAGGTTGTCTGGGAGGATGGGAGGGTTTAGAACTCTGTAAAATGTCACAGCCCTCATTTTTACAAAAGTAGCTGGTCCGTGGCAGTTCGTGTAGAACTGATCATGTTTGAGCACGAGGTAAGTGAATAAACTTTAAATAAACTTAAGAAATTGTTCGATTCTCACTTGGGTCGTCGTCCCGTGGGAGGGCTGAATAAGGAGCCGGGATCTGATGGGATCTCCCATCCCTTGGGAGACAGGATTGCTACTGGGGCCACATCTGAGGGATTAATCACAGCCTTGCAAAATTCCGAATTCATAAGAAAAGAACATGTCAAGGATGCAGATTTAAGTAACAATTTACATGATTAGCCACAATTTTCTATTATCTTTGACCCCACAACTGATTTCAGGTTTACAATCCGAAGATTAAAGTCTGACCCACATCGAAGTTATCTGACACCTCTGATGGCGGTAAGACGGATGCTACCTCGTAACCCTCGTCATCTACAGGGTTCTGGTACTTCTGAACGTTGCCGAAGGGATTCATCTTTTGAGGGATGTCATCAGAGGGAGGGATGCTTCTGTGAGGGAATTGACCGGTGAGTTGAGGTTACAAATACCATTACCTACTTCCTATCTCTGCAATGTCAAATAGCATTACCTACTTCATATATCTGCAATGTCAAATACTATTTCCTACTTCATATCTCTGCAAATGTCAGATTTGGAATTGTATGGAGTTTAAAAAGCAGTATTTTGAACTCTGCCATGAATGAACCTTCTTCTATCAAACTTTTAACTTAGCTACGCCATGAACTTAATGACATGACTTGTTATTGATTAACCTTGGGTTCTGCTGGTCTCTGAGGTTCTGGTAACTGAGTGACATGGCCCCTGGTCTGGAGAGGGGTGGGGAGAAGAGACCACCGTTATCTGCCCCACGGCAGGAGACGTTATCTCGCGACCGGGACCTGAACAAGACGTAAGTTAGTTTTCAGGATATGTTTCCAAGAGGTTCTGAAATGTTTTGGGACGTTAGTCACGTGTTAGTAGATTTAAAGCCTGAACTGCACGAGTGTCTCCAAGTCCATATTCCATATATACCGGATGTTTATTTGGGGAAAGTGGTGATTAATGGATCTATTTGATGTCCCACTCGTCTACACACCTTGATGAGAAGAGCGGGGCGGCGCCCCCAACAGAAGAAGTGGAGGGCTCGTAGTCGGACTCTATGCGGTGGTATTTGGGAGAGAGGGGGGCTATCTGTCTGAGGTACCGGGGGGAGAGAGGCCCCTCAGAGAGGGGCTCATCGTACCTCACCTCGTCCTGAGGACGCTGGTAGGTGTCCGCCACTAGTGGGTCGTAGTTCTGGGGTTAGGGTTGGGGTTAGAGTTAGGGTGGGGGTTAGTGTTACTGAGGACCGTCCTGAGGACGCTGGTAGGTGTCTGCCACCAGCGGGTCGTAGTTCTGGAAAGGGGGTAGGGTTACTGAGGGTAGTTCTGTAATTCTGAGGGCTTTGACGGTACTCTTTCGAATTTTAGAATTTGCGAATTTTAGAATTTGCACCTAATATTAACACGTTCTTAATTAAGCGGAAACGGTTATTGCAGACTGCCACTATACCAATTCACATTGCTATTGTTTGATAGTGTTGCTCATAGTGCTATTGTTTGAATATCTCGTACCGTGTTGCCTGCCTCTGTGTACATATCCTCGTAGTGGGGTCTGGGGGCCCGCACCTTGCTCTCTGTGCGGGACAGCGTGTACAGCGAACTAGCCCCGTCAGCCTGGGGTTAAGGCTTATAACATGGTCAAATAGCTTAAAAAGTCTTCAATTAAGGACCCTTCACGGACCCATCCCCCGTTTAGCAGTACATCCTTGGGTCCCTCACAGACCCATCCCTAATCCCCTGGATCCCTCACAGACCCATCCCTGATCCCCTGGATCCCTCACAGACCCATCCCTGATCCCCTGGATCCCTCACAGCCCCATCCCTGATCTCCTGGATCCCTCACAGCCCCATCCCTGATCCCCTGGATCCCTCTCAGACCCATCCCTGATCCCCTGGATCCCTCACAGACCCATCCCTGATCCCCTGGATCCCTCACAGACCCATCCCTGATCCCCTGGATCCCTCTCAGACCCATCCATGATCCCCTGGATCCCTCACAGACCCATTCCTGGTCCCCTGGATCCCTCTCAGACCCATTCCTGGTCCCCTGGATCCCTCTCAGACCCATCCCTGATCCCCGGTAAGGCAGTTATTACCTGGTTGAGAATCCCTCTGGTACTCCACCTCCCCACTCTGCTTCTTCTTGCTCTTCTTCCTGCAGCCGCAGCAACAGCAGCAACAGATGATAACGATCAGAAGGATGAGGAAGGCAAGGACACCCCCGATAATCAGCCATGTTGTCAGGGACACTGAGAGGTGACGGAATTTTAAAGGTTTAGAGGGATGAATGATTGCAATCTTTCAAACCCAGTAGATGATTACGGACGTTTAGCAAAGAATCTACACTGCACTTGGAATGTCAGATTTGGAATGTCGGACAAACTTAATCTATATTCTTGATTATAAGTCAAATGTCCTTTCTAACCCCGCCTGTAGAAAACTAAAGTTTAGCAAAGAAGCCGCACTTCCTGTTGAGTTGGGACTCCATAACACCCCCGCCTCTCTCCCCCTGACTGTTAGACGCCAGACATCGGAACCTGACAGCGTCACATGTCCTGCCAAGCACCACTTCCACAGAGGTCTTGTTGTGGAGGTGAGTGGGGGTTGTCTCCTCCATCAGCTGGGATTTAGTGGTGGTTACAACCTCAACCCTCCATAATGGGGAAGGGAAATTAAAAGCACACGAAAAATCCAACCAAAAAGCTAATGCAATTCTTGTTCCTTACAACCCTTGTTTGCATTGCCTCGACCAGCCCCTACTCAGCACCTCATCAACGAATAGCTGCACTGCAGGTGTAGGGTTGCCCCAGGCACTGCATGTCACCACTATCTCCTCCTTCACTAGGTGCTCCAGGATAGTCACGTTAGGGGACAGGAAGTGCTGCATGTAAACTGTCAGAGGCACCTCCCTGCGCCAGGTCTTTTCTGAGAAGAGAATTTTATTAGGAAACCAACCAGATAAGGAACCAGGCATATAAGGAAACAAACCAAATTAAGAAACCAACCAGATAAGGAACCAGGCATATAAGGAAACAAATCAAATAAAGAAACCAACCAGATAAGAAACTAACCTTCTAAGGAAACTAATCAAATGAGGAACCTACCAAATAAGAGAACTAACCAAATAAGGGAAACAACCAAATAAGGAAACCAACCAACTAAGGAACCAACCAAATAAGGAAACCAACCAAATATTGAAGCAACCAAATAAGGAAACCAGCCAAATAAAGAAACCAACCATGTAAGGAAAAAAAACCAAATAAGGGAAGGAAAAGAACCAAGTGAAAGCAACAAAACAAATGAAGAAACCAACCAAATAAAGGAATTTAAAAGCAACGTCAAGTTCAAATATCATCTGCTCTTGTTAACAAAAAATTGAGATGTTTCGAAAAGGAAATGAGAGACTTCGGTCTTCGCTTCATGTGCCTAAATTGACGCTTAAAATCACTGCATAATTTGAAAAAGAATAGTAGGTTAGCGGCACATCCTTGTCATTCCTACCTGAAACCTTGACACCACACTGGAAACTTGCTGAGTGCTGGGCATTCTCCACCGTGAGCTGGGTGGTTTCCAGGTAGAAGGCATCTTTAGCAAAACTAGAGGTGATCTTGTAAGATTCCTCTTCGTGTTTCTGTCCGTTGACAATACGAACACCTGCGAAGAGCACGAAAAACATAATTTCCAATCTTTGAAACTGTAAATTCACATGTTGCTATATTTGTATATTTCTAGTCCAATTAAAATTATTTTCCTCGTCTCTTCTATTTTTCCCTTTCCTTTTTTACTCCCCTTCTCCTTACAATGCAATACAACATATCACGGGTGCAGCACTTGTAAAGTACCCTTCAAATTAACCTTTATTACCATTTACCCCCTTCTTCTTCAAATTAACCCACCTTCCCGCTCCCACCAGACGGATTCTTGAGGTGGCTTTCCTTTGCTGTACTGACAGTTGAGAGCAGCTGTGGTGCCGTTACCAACTACTGCACCATCGCCTTGGAACTCTGGGGAAGAGAGGGTTCAGCAATGGAATTGTACTGGGATGGACTACAAAGTTTCATTTCAATTTTATTAAAAGCCTCACATAGTCAACTATCAAGTCATTCAGATTTCTTGTAATTCTTGTAATGTTTCTCTAATATAATCAAGAAATGTCTACTCTTTCTTAAGCTCCCAATTCCTGCGCTCGAATGGCTTTTGACCATGGCTTATTACTGCTCAGAAAGCTGTTAAACACCACCAATTTGATGCCTATTGACAAGTAATCCTACCGAAAGCAGTGACAGTAAGAGTCTTGGAGAGGACATCCCCGTTAGTAAACAGGAATCTGCAAGTGTAGGTATCTATCCCTCCCCGCATGGCTTGGGTGAGCACTGCTCTGTAGGGGTCCAATGTCTGGGAAACCAGAGTGTACGCTCCACCTTGCAGCCTGCAGGGTAGTATATGGGGTAATGGTTCATTATCTACTAACACTCTGAAAACGGTTCATTTTCTATCCAAAACTCTGAGAATGACAAGTTCGTGCACTCCTCCCATATTGGAAGTCTTTCTCTGATCAGACCGGCCTTGGGGCTGGGTTTCTGACACCAGGTGGGAAGGTTAAGCATGTTCTAATCCTGTTCTAGATGTCACTAACCAATCTACACGAGTAGGTGGCACAAGTTGAGAGCTCCTCCCTTCGTTCTCACGCAGCTCACAAGTCAGTGTTGTCGAGGTGTCAGTGGGGACTGACACGTCCACACCTTCTATCTCTGTGAAAATCAGGGAGTTACTATTGCTCTATTGGAGGAAAAATGAGGAACTTTCTAATATTCGATCCGATGACTGATTCGAATGACTGGGAAAATGGGTCAAAAACGGATATGTCGGTTTTTACACTCCAAAGATAAGCTTCAGACCCTCATGTATATTGAACTCACTGGATCCTGCTGCAATCCTGCTAAGATACGGTTTAATCCTGTTTGAACTCCTGCTTAATTTAAATCTTTTTTGAACTCACTGACACTGTGTCGAACATGATTATAAAAAATGTTCAGGATAATCCTGTTTTATCCTGTTTAATCCTGTTTTATTCTTGTTTATACCTTTTTGATTCTGTTTTAATCCTGTTTAATCCTGTTTTTCCATGTTTTAACCCCTGTTAAATCCTCTCTTCACCCTGTACTCAGTATAAGTACTCACTGTATACGATGATGCGTGACAGTCCCGAGTACTGGACTACCCCTCCCTCCTCAGTATCCCTAGCATGGAACGTGCACCTCACGTCATGGGAATACCGCTCCGAGGGGATTTCCAGCGTGGAAATGGCGGAGCTGCCTTTGTAGTTCAGTTTACTCCGCCCTGACACGTCGTTCTGAAGGTAAACAAGGGGTGTTATGCTATCATTCTATCAACACGACATTGAGGGTTACTTTTCAAGGAGGGGGCCTGGTCATTGACCGAGTATAAACCAGGCTACTGAATGGGTGGTGTCTGCAGTCAATACTGACTAATAAGTTAAGTCGAGGTCCTTCCTATCAGTATTCACATTTTGAATACTATAGAGAGTAGGTTTTAAACTCACGTTGTCCCTGGTATCCACCCACTCCACTCTGTCAATATCAAGATGCTTATCGTTGTTAAAATCACACGTTATCGTGATGCGGGAGCCGTAGAACACATAGTGGGAGGTGACTTCCAGACCTGAAGAAGTTGTAAATTGTAAAAACGTCGATTGTTCCAAATGTCTCATTATATTGAGTATATTATGATCATTATTATGATCGAGTATCATTTCTTATCAAATTATGCAAAACTTGTTGAAATTGAGATTGTTTCGCTGTCAATTCACTAATCAAATCTTGAGGATACAATTGTCGAATCTAACGATTTGCCGAGAGTTCACAAATTTGATAGTTTCACCATCTACAGGCTCTCCATTTGCAAGTTATCATTGAGAGATTTATTCCTGTAGTACACATCAACTTCCAGACTGTAGACATCAACTTTTGCGGTTTTGTAGACGACTGAATCGGAGAAGGGTGTCGTTTGGATGCACGTGAAAGCTGAAAAGGTGAATATTAACTTTCAGAATCATGTCAAAAAAGAAGGGCCTCCTCATGTTATTATGACTATGAGGTAGCCATCAACAATTATAGATCACGCGATTCAAGGGGAACAGAACATTATTGATCACGTGTAACGCGACACCTATCATATCACGCGACACCTATCACGCGACACCTGTCACGCGACACGTGATGCGTTATCTGTCTCCTAGCAACCGAACCGAACCGCCGGTTAACCGGACTTTTTAGCTAACCGAAACCGTAGCTGGATTCATTGAGAAATGGTAACCGGTCGTTTGCTACACACCTTGATCTAAAGAGGCAGTTGGAGAGAGTGAGAGTGGAGACGACACCTTGCTGTGTACTGGGGGCCCCTGTCACAGACACTTCACCTACTCGCTCTCCTACTCGCCAAGTGGTCATTCCGTCAGTCCAGCCTGAGAGGTCAGTCTTCCAGGTTACTTTTATACATTTTATTTTAAATAAACTTAAATTAAATTACTTCATGTAAATCTTTTATTTTGACACCCTGTGGAGGTTAGGATCAGTCTTCCAGGTTAGTTACCTGTAAACATTCCATAAGATTAGAAATAACTATGTTCATTTTTCACCAACAATCTTGGTTGTGCTGAATTGTGAATACGGAAAGATCGATGGCACTAAAATGAAGTCACTATCTACTTCTTGTTAACTTCATTTTGTACTCACGTATGTCGTTAGCAGTGCAGTTGTAGCATTTGCAAGTCAGTAGCGCTTCCTCCCCAGTCTTTACTACTGCGTCAGTTACCTCCAGTTCTGAAAATACTGGATGATATCATGGGGTAAAGAACGCTTTAAAGATTGGGAATAAAATGCATATAAGATTGAAGATAAAACGCATGAAATTGGGGATAAAACGCATGAAATTGGGGATAAAACGCATGAAATTCAAGATAAAATGCATGAAATTGGGGATAAAACGCATGAAATTGGGGATAAAACGCATGGAATTGAAGATAAAACGCATGAAATTGGGGATAAAACGCATGAAATTGGGGATAAAACGCATGAAATTGGGGATAAAACGCATGAAATTGGGGATAAAACGCATGAAATTGGGGATAAAACGCATGAAATTGGGGATAAAACGCATGAAATTGGGGATAAAACGCATGAAATTGGGGATAAAACGCATGAAATTGAAGATAAAACGCATGAAATTGGGGATAAAACGCATGAAATTGGGGATAAAACGCATGAAATTGAAGGGGATAAAACAAATTTTCCAAGATAAAACCTCCGAAATTGGGGATAAAACGCATGAAATTGGGGATAAAACGCATGTACTTGTTGGCTATGTTAACCTTGATACAGTATTCGCATGTCCCATTGGGTATGGACTGCATGAAATTGTTATCCTGCGGAGGAAGGGGATGTAACGCATGAAATAAGATAAAACGCATGAAATTGGGGATAAAACGCATGAAATTGGGGATAAAACTCCCTCAAAGTACTTGTAATACCCAAATTAGGCATGTCTCTCATGGAGTAATTATAAAACTGAAATTGCCCATCAGGAACCTTATAATGCCCAAATTAGGCATGCCTCTCACAGAAGTGCCTATATGTTAACCTTGATACAGTATTCCTTGTCCCACGGGGATATGGACTGCGTGGCTCCTGTTATCTTGCGGAGGAAGGAGTAATTGTAATGCCCAAATAAGGCAAACCTTAATCTTAGGAGTTATTATAATGCCCAAATTAGGCATGCCTCCCTCAGGAGTGCTTATAATGCCCAAATAAGGCATGTCTCTCTCAGGAGTAATTATAATGCCCAAATTAGGCATGTCTCTCTCAGGAGTAATTATAATGCCCAAATTAGGCATGCCTCTGGAGTGTTCTTAATGCCCAAAGTAGGCATACCTCTGTAAACCCCCTGGTATTGCCAAGGCTATAAATAATGCAATCCAATTTCTTATCTATAGAGACACATCTATAGAGACACATCCTGGAGCTCACTCCTTGACCCTCCATTTACTTTCAAACCTTCATACCTGAATTTACATAGCATGCAATGTTTCCAAAGGCCATTGTCCGTTATGATAATCAGCTTTATGTGGCGTTTTGTTGCAACATATTCGAACATTAAGTTGATGTTCCAGATAAGATTCTCATGATGTTGTGACGATGTGACGATTTATTCTATAGTTTATTTTCCCAATTGGGCTTAATTTCATGTTGCTTAATTTCGATATGTAGGCTCATTTTTCTGAAGGCGATATATTCCAGTAATAAGGTAACCCCCCGCTGTAACCCTAGAAAGGGTTTTTGTGCGCATGCTGTAATCCTAGTGTCATGTATGCATGTTGGTGTTCATGACATTGGGTGAGCCCAAGATTCAGGGGAGCGGTGTACAGGGGAGTCCGTGATAAGATGGGGGGAAGCCTGGGTACGGATGTCTTTATTACACGTGAAACCTGGAAAGGGGAGCCATAGTGGCTCCCATTCTTGCCAACCACGTTAATTGGGTATTATTATTAAAATAATTATTATAGGGGTTCGCTATTATTGCAGCAATTCTCATTCTCAATAGCCATCATTGCTATTAAGAATGAGAATTCTTTGAGAAATCCCAATTGTAAATGTAATTGCTTTTAGTTTTATTTTATCTATTTGCCGAACTTTAAAGTGGTCCACAGTTACATTTGCTTAGGTACTGAGTAAAATTTCTTCAGTTAATATTGTTGGCTTATATTGTTATTGAAAAAAAGAATAATACAGAGCGATTGAGTTCTATTAAAGTTTTTGTTACCATCTACATATTTTTAACAATATTATTACTATCTAAACATGTAATTTTAACCATATTATTTTCAAACAGAGGGTCGAAACCTTCACAAAATGTCTAATGAAGAAGATAAGAAAACGAAGGAACAAGGAGCAGACAACAGAGGGCAGTTCTACACCTCTGGTGACCTGACCTCTGACTACTACCAGTCCATAACGCGGTCCCAGCACCCTGTGTGGTGTAGGTGCTTGTGGGGGTTTATAATAGCTGCCTCCCTGGCCTTCACTCTGTACATGGTGTATAACCTGCTTTCCGGCTACCTGCAGTACAACTCTTACAACAAGGAGTCCGAGGTCTGGCAGGCAGAGCTGGCACTCCCAGCCATAACCATCTGCAGTGTCAACGTGGTCAACTACTCCAATTGGGTGGAGGCAGTGGGAGACGCTGACAAGTCCAGAGAGATAGAGGAGAACTTGAGTTGGTTCATAAAGTACTCTACCTTGGAGTTGAAGACCAGTGAAGAAGGGGTGAAGGTGGAGTTGACGGAAGAAGAGATAAGCAAGGCGGAGGAATTAAACAATGTCTCAAATGATGAGGGGGAGACTTTCAATATCTTGTCTGATTTCCATTCAAAGTTCGTTAACTTCTTTTTGGGGAATGGCGTGGACCATCCGTACATGGAGTTTGCTTACCGTTACAGAAGTCTGCCTTCTGGTGACCTGTACATTAAGACGGAGCTAGGGGAGTGTTTGGTTCTGAATGATGATCAGTCCATGGTGCAATCCTTGGGTGGGAGTAAAGGAGGTCTCACCATTGATCTAGATGCTCGGATCCCTGAATACCTCTACAACACCGGCTCCTCAGGATTCATGCTGTTCTTGAGGAACCCTTACGAGGTACTGCTCAGCAATATAGATGGAATCTACTTAGCAGCAGGGAGGGAGCACTATGTTAGTCTGCAAAAAGAAGACATAGCAAGGCTGAAATCCCCCTATGGAACGTGTGAGGACCACTTCAGTCTCTACAACCAAACCCGCATAGAAACAGTGAGAGAGTGCATCCAGTTCCTCTATTTGGCTGAGATGATCCAGCAATGCGGATGTATACCATGGTATTTGGGAGAGACCCTGGAAAAGTATCTCAGAAATGATGAAGAGGCTTTCCAGTACTGGCTTTCTGTCAACCATTTGGATGAAGATATGACACTAGACAGCGTTAAGGAGATGGAATGTTCCTTTGTCAAGCAGTTCCTCTGCGATCTGAATGCAATAGATGAGTTAGCACAGACTGATATCCGGTGGACATGTATGGAACCATGCAGATACAAAGAGTGGGACTACACACTAAACTCCGGTCTTTTCCCGCCCAACTGGGGATACTTCTCTGATTTCCTCTTGGATTATGTCAGCAGGAGTGGGTTTGTGTCACAGGATCCAGAGTGTCCTTTAACCGGAGATATGACAGAGGATATGCAGGAGGATTTTTACGATTACGCAAGAGAGAACTTCGTACGGATACACATCTTCTACCCAAGCATTAAGTTAACCAAGGTGGAGCAAACCCAAGCTTACGAGCTCTCTAATTTCATAGCAGAGTTTGGTGGAGCAACTGATCTTCTGATAGGACTCTCCTTCTTCACTGTCTTTCAGCTCTTTGAGATCATGATATTCTATCTGGTGTACAAGTGCTGTCCGAAAAAGAGGAGGAATGAAGTGGAGGACGCGGGAAAAGACTTGCCTGACCACGTGTAAAAACGCTTGAATTCTGAAGTGGTTGAGATCGCGTCTGATGCAGACTCATTCGCTGACATTCGCTGACATTTGATTGCCAGACATTGTGAATATTGGCAATGCCGGAGGAGACAGTGATAGCAATAAATACACAATAATAATAGATGTCATTGAAGTTGATCGGGCTCGACTGTTTGAGCCGTGTCAATTATACTGACTAGGGGCGTCAAACAAGCAAGTAGCCACACCACACGAAAAACCAGGGATTTGGTTACAGCAATCAACTTCGCTCGCACAAGAGACAATTCCTAGACCGCTTGATACACGTTTTGTAGCGGCGTAAGGTTGGCCAGTGGCCACTTTCCAATGGCCACTTACCAGGAAACCTCGCCTCATGGCTCATTGACGATGCAAGTCACGCTATTCGTGAAATTTAGTACGAAGACAACCAAAAATATTTGAACTTCTATCCTTTGAGTTCAAAGATAGTCGTTAGAATGATTTAATCTTTTAGCTACAACAGTTATTTTTCAGAATGGGCTTATTACGGACTTAAGCTGCCAGATCGGAATATATGACTTGAACTCTATTTGGCATTGAATAATATGCGTACCTTATAATATGACTTAATATGAGAAGCTAATCACTTCAGTACCTTATTGGCCTTTATTCAACTGCAGTTAATAAGGGCAAAAACGACATTTTGAAAAAAAATGTTAATGCGTGTGTGACTGATTTAGACAAATTACTTCATCGCAGCTTCCCTTAATTCTACCCAGACGAAAATAAAAACAGTGGACCTAACGATGCTTGGGAGCGTTTCTGAAAACGTTATTTTTGTTGAAAATGCGGGAACCATGGAACACTGGGAAGCATGTAAACGTGACTATGATTATTCAATTCTTTTGGTTGGGGCACCCTCATGTTTCATGAAATATTTTATATAGGGCAAGTGACAATGTATAATTTGTTGTGTATCCTATTTGTGATTTTAGATAAAAAAAAAGACGTCGTGACACAGGGGTTACAGCAAGCATGCAAACATGCTTATAAAGGGTTACAGCGGGGGAGGGGGTTATTTATCAACTTCTTAGGTGCATCACTGGGGTTATTATAAGCACTCCAGAGGGACAGGCATATCAATTAAGATGATAGATCTAGAAATGAACTACGAAGTGGTCAGTGGGCCACTTCAACAGGCTTAAAACTTTTTTAATTCTGTTATAGTGTTTGTATTGCCATACCATGCAAGAAACTAGCATCAAAGTAGCACAAGTAATTACATCTAGTCGCATTTGGTGCTCACTATCTTGTAATCAATCCAGGCGTTATTGACGGATCTCTTTCCCAGCACCCCACTAAAGCAGGACCTCCTGGTAGCAGTGAAGGGGGTGGCCAGCTCCATGTTGTTCTGGTTGCAGAACGCTGCAGCTCTTTCATAGGACAGGTCGGAGTTGTCAGAGACCCAGTAGTACTCACTTGCACAGCTCTGTATGTAATCCTTGTCATACTGGGCTGCGGGGTTGAGATAATCTCAGGGTGTTATAACATACTGATTACTGGGCTGCGGGGGTTAAATCTCAAATTAATGATACTCTCAGGGGTTAAGATAATCTCAAATTAATGATACTCTCAGGGGTTAAGATAATCTCAAATTAATGATACTCTCAGGGGTTAAGATAATCTCAAATTAATGATACTCTCCGGATGTTATTACGAACTGATGCTAATCTCAGGGCGTTATAACCAATTAATGATACTCTCAGGGCGTTATAACCAATTAATGATACTCTCAGGGCGTTAGTAAATAATACAGTATCAGAGCAGTGCCCTCCCAAGGGTCGGGCGTTGCGTACAGAAGTATAGAAGGTTGCGTGCTCTTGAAATAAGAATGTAAGAAGTAAGAAGGTTGTTACTGGGGGAAAGAGCTGACACAGACGGCGTATTTTGACCAGGAGCAGGGGTGGGCGAGGAAGTTACCCCTCTGATCCACCCCTCCGCAGTACTTGATACCCCAGTTGATGACGTCCACAGTGTGCCCCATCTCATCAATTATCAGTCCACCTGAGGGGATTAAATTCAGTTAACTATTGCACTGCTCGTTCTTAGCACCACTCCACTTTTACACCGGTCCTTGACACCACATCACTTTAACACTGCTCCTTGACACCACATCACTTTTACACTGCTCGTTGTTGACACCACTTCACTTTTACACTACTCGTTCTTGACACCAAATCACTTTTTCACTGCTCCTTCTTGACACCACTTCTTCTTGACACCACTCTTCCTGAAACCTCTTCACTCTAACACCTCTCTTTCTCGACTCCACTCCTTCTTGACTCCACTTCACCATATAGCATGTTCGTTTGAATATTGATAGCTAACCTGACAGTTTGTATCTGGACCAGACGTATTGTGTTTCAAAGTCCCCCACTACTCTGGAGCAAGTTGCTTCCAACGCTTCGTTGTTTCTTGACCTGGGAATGGTGAAGCTATGGTTTGTTTGCTTAAAACACACTGCTTTGACGTAATAATTGTAAAAAAATAATAGGTAATTTGATAAATCCACAAATTATGCACGGGGGGCCCAATTAACGCGCGTGTCCTTACGACTTTGTGATCACATTGCTACTGGTCAGAAAATGAGACGTGAGTTTTGGAGAATTCTAAGTTGTCTATATAATGGATTAAAACAAGAGGTGCATCCTATCACAAGGAAGTTCTCTCTCACCCCATGTAGGTCCTCTTGCTATAACCCCTGCACGCGTTGGCAGTCTGTCCGTGATCCAGTGTCTCTGAGAGACGTTGTGTGCACGTCCCTGCACAAGGTACCTCCGATCCGGGGCAAACACCTGGGATTATGGGAAGGATAGGACGGGGGTCCATTTTAAAATAATAACATCGGTTTGAGAGGCGTGGTTGTAGCGGTTCTCGCCGTGCGAGGGCGTGCAAGGCCCAAAAGTGAAACAGCATAATTTTGTTATGTTCTAGATACTATTACTAGATATTAATTGTGAGTTAATTTATCTTAGTACTGGGCTGATCTTTATAATTAATGATTCATAGCTTTTGGTTCTGATCAGTTTTCATCATGGAAGAGAGAGCAACGTTTTCAGAAATTGTTGAAATTTCTGGAACTATCCAGATTTAGCGGTAGAATGATATGCTAAAGGATGACATGCAGCTATGCCACATTTAATGTAAATGCCGCGCTTAATTTAAATTTCAAGTCTATAATCTAAATTTCAAGTCTATTGTTTTGTCTTTAATAAATCTTAATAAACTCTTCCAAACACCCTCTGAGTTGACTGTTGTGAGAAGGAAGCATGTCAGTATAAGTCCTCCCAACATTTGAGGAAATGCAAGGTCTTCTGAAGTCTGATAGAGTCTTATGAGGGGTCTTCAAGGTACTCTGTAGACTTGTAGTTAAAGACTTGGTTCCTCTGTAGTTCCTCTTCTGTGTTAGGACTTTGGAAGAGCGTTTGACTGTTTGAGGGGAGGGGTGGAAGGGAGGAAGCTGTTAGGAGAGTCTAGTTGATATAGATGAGCTAGATGGTACGGATGGGCTGAAGAGAGCTCCAAGCTGGTTTCTATGTGACGCTACAGATATTCTAAAGGACTACTGAATCTGGAGTCTGAAAGGAGCACTTTATCAGCTGCTAAAGTAGGCGTGTGTACTGTCACCTGGTCCTCTTGCTGGAGGTGTCATGACAGTACTAGCAGCATTGTGAGGGTATCTTCAGCCTGCTCCTAACATATCCCTGCGGTATGCTGCATGGTCAATGGAATATACAGAGATGGTGAAATTACAGTAATAATGCTGGAGCTAAAAACAGAATGTCACCTCAAAAACAGAGAATATCTTTTGCAAATAGCTGAAACAAGGAAATGCCTTTTCAGAATCAACAAGAGACAAAATATCTATACCATCGCTCAATGAAGCTGAAGCTCACTAATGATGCACAAAATGAGTGCCTAGTAGAGTGCTATCAAATGTCAGAATCAAACCAATGATGTAAACCGGTGACCACATCACGGTTGGTACAAACATCACTGAGAATTACAAACAAACAAACGAAAAGTAAAGCCAATTTATTGCCAAAAACTCAACATAAAACATAAAAAGCAAACAAATTCTGTCATAAAAATGTGAAATTGACTTTTCTTGTACTCATGAACTCTGGAACACAAATATTGGCAAAACATACATAGCACCAACACAGATACTATCAATCTAGCAAAGGAACATAGAAAATGAAAATGAGGATTGCGAAATAATGGATTGCGAAAAATCAAACAGATTCTGGTTTAAAAGATGGAAATGCCCTTGTATTCCCGTACTCTCAGAGAACAAACATCTGACAAACACACAGCACCAACACAGATACATCAATCTAGCAAATGAAATGAGCACTGTCCGGGCATTAGATCACACCCTAAATAGAGATGATGTCGTGGGGAGGAATAGGCGGTGTAAGGTCAGTAATGTGCCGTTCTGAGGCATGGAAATGACGTCACTCTCAATCGCATATCATTTGTCTGGGGTATACACACTGCATACAATGTACAAGGCAAGCAAGCCACACAGCACAGTGTGTGACTATACACGGATCAATACAATATGAGAATATGCAATGCATGGGTAGGTCCTACATATACCTTAGTGGTAGAAATTAAGATGTGTATTTATTAAGGACGTACTTATTAAGAAGTGTACTAATTAAGGCAGTAAAATTTCTACAAAAATCAGGCAAATCTAGGACTAAATTTCACGTCGTTTCACCAATTTTCAACCAAAAATACCGATATGAAAACAAGAAGAGGGCAGATTTTTTCCATTGAATTCAATTTATTTGGGATCTATAGAATATAGACAACAGTAAAACTAGGCGTTCTTGCGAAACAGATTAGCAAATGGGTCAATGAACATCCTAGAGTCAACACCATGTTCTTTGCAACGTTTCACTGCCTCCTTTATCATATCAACTTCAAGTTCAATTTTGTTTGCAGTGATGCTATCGCTGAAAAATTCTGAACCTGTATTGAGAGAAAATAGAATGCCTTATTGTGAAAGAAAAGATAGGCATGTACAAATCTTTACTTAAACAAAATTTTCTAAAATTTGGGTATTGTACAAATTACGGTAGGTAGAAATTAAGACTTGTATAATGTCCGTCAAAATATTACTCAACCATGCTCACTGAGAAATCATGTCAACTGACACATGAGGGATCTATTGATCTGCCCTTGGTGGGCGAGCATCAGGTTCATGGATTTGGGGTAATTTATGCATCAAACACCATTCAAAGCCCTGATAATGACGTCACTATCTCAACCATGCTCACTGAGCAATGTACATAGCAACAGTGTACACCTCGATTTGAGGTATTTAGCACGCTACTTAGTGCGTTTACATATAGAGCTCGAAATAAGTACTTCAAGCTATGGTAATGACTGCTGACAAATCTGATATTTCTAAGGCTGTGTACCTATCGATCTAGGATAAAAATACCTCGTTTAATGAGGAAAAGAAGCTCAATTTAAAGCTTCAAAAGGTTCCTTAGGAAAACTCCAGCTCAAAGTGGGCTAGGAAGGGTTGACCATATTGTCATAGGGAACAATAGTCTTGATAAGCTGATCACTTATCACTGAATGGCGGAATTACTGGATGCTCACGCCGTAGAATGTCTGATTAACCGCATGCAGCCTTTAGTGGCATAATCTACAAAATACAAATAAAATCCTCAGCAAATCAACAAAGGCACAGAGCACACAAAGGTTCAGATCAAGATCAAGGTGGGCAAAGGTGGGCAAAAGGATGGAAACCATCGTCATGGCTTCGTGTGATCTTGATGAAGTGATAAGTGACGGTACACTGCATCAGGAATCACTGATTCGTCACGCAATAAAAGGAACAACGGGGGGGGTTCAGCGGTAAGTGGTATGGACGGCATCACACTTAAGGGCATGGGGGGTGGGTGGGTACTTCGAACTAGCGACCAGATAGCGGCAGACGATAAATGGTATAAATTTTAGGGTAAAATGCAGTAAATCCACTAAATTTGTTACGAAATTTGTGAAAAATTTGTCAAAAATGCCCATTTTCACAAATTTTGGATACTGAAACTGATTTCTCGGCTGCCTAAGTAAATTTAATTATGAATCAGGAATCTTAACCTTAAATTGGTGTGACGTCATCATGGACTATTACATGCTACAAAAGATGACGTAACCAGCTGATTTCTAATATCGATGATATATGCCAATGATTTGGCACAATTGTTTGAAGAATTCACGTGACATAAATGTTACTATGGAGATAAGACTTCAAAGTTTCAAGTTGATTAGTACCTAGTTAGTAAAAAAAGTTTTGAGTTCGTAAAAAATGTTGCGGGTCACATCAATACCTACCCATTGCAGTCTAGATAGTTCTAGGTATCTAGATATCTAGGCAGTTGTATGGTAAAATTCTCTTGTGTTTTTAAAATCTGTAGCAATTTTGGGTATTAAATTGATTGTGTCCCTAGAAAGGAATCACTTCGTAAAGAGTAAGTGACTTTATATATTTGATAAGAGTGAGAAACTAAGATTATATGAAACAAAGGGTCACTTTTTGCAACCAATTTGTGGTCCCTGAAACAATTTCTGTAGCTTGTAGGGGTGGGTCTAATTTTCAGTTCAGCTTGACCAGTTACAGGCATGCCGCTATCTGGTGGGTGGGTGGGTGGTTGGGATTCTCGACCAGATAGGGTGATGCCGTCCTCCCACTTACTGCTGAACCCCCCCCGGGAACAAATGAAATATCTCAACGGTACAGTCTACGGTTATACGACATTTCATCGCACGACGTTTCAGCTCAGGACACTTCATCTCTCTGTCCTGAACCTTTAACAGTTAACCCTAACCCCTACCTTATTAACAGTTAATCCCAACCTTAACTTTTAACAGTTAACCCTAACCCTAGCCCGGAGTTGAAATGTAACGAGATAAAGTGACGTGAGATCAAATGTCCGCCCCCACAGCAATATACAATCTATACAAAGGAACGAAGGCACCTAGAGCACACACAAAAGGTGCTTTGTACACAGAGTATACCTGCCCCCTGGATCCAGTGTAATGTGATATGTATATTTGAGGCTATGAAAGTGAGGAACCCCACGCACGAAAAGTAAGCGTGGCTCAACGTCATCAACTCACTACTTTGCGCTGTGATAATGACGTCATCTTAACTGCCTATTTGCCATGAGTACGTTAACTCTGTGACCTAAACATACTGTTTTGTGATAAGAAAATTACCTCATCACAGCCGTCTACTGATCTTATACTCACTAATCGTCATTCTTATTTCGAAACCATCTGGTGGACTGATGTCGAGCGGAAATAACCGGGATGACATAATTGTTGGATCATAATAATATTCTAAATCTTGACTAAACGTAATAAATCAACGTTTAAGTCATGAAAGTACGACACATCAGTCTTAAAGCAGATCTTGAAGAAAAGAGTAGAGGTATTTCTGAAAATAACCATATTCGAGACGGTCATGAGTCACTTGTAAAACTAGAAGAAGTGGTTTATAAATGCTAAAAAGCAACGATTAAGCAATTTTCGGTCGGAAACAAATACGTTGCTACAATAAATCATATAAGTAGTTTCATATAAAACAGGTATAAGTTAAATGGTTCCATATAACCACACCTTATTGTGGTGTATGCAACCACTGATATATCAAATAACGGGGTTAATTACATCTGATCGGTGATTCAAAGCACGGGAATGTATTTGGGTTATCTGATGTCACTAACTGTCCACTTTACACCATGATAATGACGTCACTCCCCCATGTCTAGTGTTGGAAGTGACTGTGTACACTGTGTACAGCTGGCAAGTGCTGTGACCTCCCCTGACCGAGGTGATGTCACTGATTACATCATCTACTCGAGTTAACACGTGGTTTTATCGTGAGAACAAATATTAAAGGTTGCGTCATACGTTAATCACTCCGGTAACTTAGTAACTTAAAAGCTTTAACGCTTCAAAGAAGCGTGAAATTTGCAGCTTATTAATTAGGATCAAATTTTGATCATTTTAAGCCTAATAAAGAGGGTTTGCAATACTGAGATCCTGTAAATTTAATTCCCTCTCTTTCCTCAGGAATTAAAATGACTAGGCAACTAACAACAAACAACTGAGTACGGGATTTTGGCTGTGGCCGGGTTCGGATAAAAAGGGAACGAGTCCTGGGCAGTTTCCTGGTGGTTTATGTGATAAAGATACTGGATATGGGGGTTACAAAGGGAATACACACAGAGGAGCCTGGACTCTCATTGCAGGACTCTGTGTTCAGACAAAAGAGTGACGTCATCATCAGGGAGGATAACAGTGAGTTGTGTATCATTACTATTTACACACACTATACAGTATAGAAAGCAGTGTACAAGCTGCTCTTAAAGACCGGTAAGCAAGGCAGTTAAATCAGTAAATGCTGTGCAAATAATATTCTCTATGGACCATTACACCAGGCAATTATATCTGTTGTGAACATAATCGCTAGGCATCTAAAGATCTCTAGGCATCTAAAGATCTCCTATAGACGAGGGGCTTGAAATACTGTCCCAAGTGTAAGTTTTTAAACAATGACGTCGTAAAAAGGGGTGGGGGGACGGTCAAAAAAGAGAGGGGTGAATTTAAATGGAATTCTTCGAAATAAGAAAGCTCTGAGAACGTCTGAACTCAATGGTTTGCTGATAAAAGTCATCATCAACATTATTACATTAATCTGACAAAAAGAACGACATTCTTTCATGTTTGCGACAAACGACTTATTTGATTGGGAGCCCGACATTTCACCTGACGGCAGTTTCTCTCTGTGCCCTAACCCTAACCAAAACCTTAACCTTTTACCTTACCCAAAGCCTTGACTCTAACCCTGATGTTGAGTCACCTGAAGTAGAGTCTGCAGTCAACCAAATAAGTCGTCTGCCAAATGCCAATTAAGAGCACGAATCATATCACTTCGAGTGACAAACCGGTGCGGGTGGCAATTCGGCGTCCAACACCTATCAATCTGCCAGGTACCTACCTACCTACTTAGCTTATCATGCTCACTGAGTACTGTTTCAACAATAAACAAACAAGGGAAATCAAAATGAGCAAATTTCCAAATGTTTGTACCTGCAACATTCTAATGTTTACAAACACTGGATTACATAATCCTTAATTCTGTAATACAATCAATGCTCAAATGCACACAAAGATGAGAGATAAACAATTAGAGAATACAAGTAAAGTCGGTTTGTACATTGTACCAACAAACAAGACGCTTGATAGAGGAGCACAAGTGATCGAACAACGATGAGGAGCAAGCCCAAACACTGTCCCACGACATAATGAAGTTATTACAATAGGATATTAATATTGGTGTCCTGTTACACGTGACTGTAACACGAGCCAATGAGATGTCTGTATTGCTGAGTACACTATCCAATCATATGCCTGTGTTGTGAGTACAATATCCAATCAGATGTCGCCATTTTTGGGGTAGATACCCCATGCATTCATTCATGAACTCATGAACTCATGACAAGTCACGAATCATGGAAAAACGCAGGAATCAAAATTTTCGTACCCCCAAAATTTCGATATCCAGAATTATTGTCCCATGTAAAGTCATCTCGTTAGTTGTTTCGTATTTGACAATATTCGTTTTCCCATTTCAGATGAGGAGCAAGTGCCTACTGCCTGCTACAGTCAACAGTGTGCTCATGAGGCTGTGTTTCTACCTACTAAAGACTTTCCTCTAGCAGCACCTGTACTGCTGTGGGTAGGTACCTAAGTCTTAGAAATGAGAATAGTAACTAAGTTGTTTTATAAATTTTCATTGTTCTTAAATGTTCAATTTCTTCAGCTATAGCTAAGATTTAAGTTTTTAGTACGTTGAGACGTGGGACGTTGGTACCTACCAATAGTAGGCACAATACCTACCTAGTACCTACCAATTGTAGGCACAGTACCTACCTAGTACCTACCAATAGTAGGCACAATGTAAGGCTGGCCTGATGCCTACCTGGTACCTACCTGAGTACCTACCTGGTACCTGCCTGGTACCTGCCACAGTGCCTGCCTGGTACTTACCACCATAGTGGGCAGGCGCAGTGCCTACTGGTGCCTGCCTGCCTAGTGGGCCACTGGTGCCTGCCTGGTGCCTACCCTGGTGCCTGCCTGAGCCTGCCTGCCTGGTGCCTGCCTGGTTGCCTGCCTGGTGCCTCTGGTGCCTACCTATTTTCCCTGGTGCCCTGCCTGCCTGCCTGGTACCTGCCTGGTGCCTGCCTGGTGCCTACCTGGTGCCTGCCTGGTGCCTGCCTGGTGCCTGCCTGGTGCCTGCCTGGTGCCTGCCTGGTGCCTGCCTGGTGCCTGCCTGGTGGCCTAGTGGCCTGGTATAGCCTGCCTGGTGCCTGCCTGGTGCCTGCCTGGTGCCTGCCTGCCTGGTGCCTACCCTGGTGCCTGCCTGGTGCCTGCCTGGTGCCTGCCTGGTGCCCTGCCTGGTGCCTGCCTGGTGCCTGCCTGGTGCCTGCCCTGCCTGGTGCCTGCCTGGTGGTGCCTGCCTGGTGCCTGCCTGGTGCCTGCCTAGTGCTGGTGCCTGCCTGGTGCCTGCCTGGTGCCTGCCTGGTGCCTGCCTGCCTGGTGCCTGCCTAGTGCCTGCCTGGTGCCTGCCTGGTGCCTGCCTGGTGCCCCTGCCTGGTGCCTGCCTGGGCTGGTGCCTGCCTGGTGCCTGCCTGGTGCCTGCCTGTGTGCCTGCCTGGTGCCTGCCTGGTACCTGGTGCCTGTGGTGCAATTGCCTGGACGCCTGGTGCCTGCGTTGGTGCCTGGTGCCTGCCTGGTGCCTGCCTGGGCGTGCCTGCCTGGTGCCTGCCTGGTACCTGCCAGTGCCTGCCTGGTGCCTGCCTGCCAGCCTGGTGCCTGCCTGGTGCCTGCCTGGTGCCTGCCTGGTGCCTGCCTGGTGCCTGCCTGGTGCCTGCCTGGGTGCCTGCCTGGTGCCTGCCTGGTGCCTGCCTGGTGCCTGCCTGGTGCCTGCCTGGTGGGCCTGCCTGGTGCCTGCCTGGTGCCCTGAAGGTGGTGGTACCTGCACGGTGCCTGCCTAGTGCCTGCCTGGTGCCTGCCTGGTGCCTGCCTGGTGCCCTGTGCCTGGTGCCTGCCTGGTGCCTGCCTGGTGCCTGCCTGGTGCCCTGCCTGGTGCCTGCCTGGTGCCTGCCTGGTGCCTGCCTGGTGCCTGCCTGGTGCCTGCCTGGCCTGCCTGTACCTGCCTGTGCCTGGCTGGTGCCTGCCTGGTGCCTGCCTGGTGCCTGCCTGGTGCCTGCCTGGTGTACCTACCTGCCTACCAATAGTAGGCACAGTACCTACCTAGTACCTACCTAGTACCTACCTAGTACCTACCTAGTACCTACCTAGTACCTACCTAGTACCTACCTAGTACCTACCAATAGTAGGCACAGTACCTACCTAGTACCTACCTGTAGGAACAGTGGCAAAATCCCACTGATGCAAATCGCCAATAAGCGCCGATTCGGCATCCATAGGCGCCAAAAGGTTTTCAGGCGCCGATTTTCGTCACTGCATATGAATATCTTTTAATATTGCCAAAAATGATTATGAATATCTGCCAATTTATTGGCGTTCATAAGCCGATAAGCGCCTATAAGCGCCTATACACTTCTTATCGGCGCTTTCAGCGTTTTTCGACCGCTTATAAGCGCCTACGTTTTTCACCGCCTATAGGCGCCGATGCTGATTTGTAGCAATCTGTGGCACAATCACACTCATGCAAATTGCCGAATTCGGCACCGATAAGCGTCACCGCTTATAGGCGCCTATAGGCGCCGAACATTAATATTTTTCGTTTTATCGGCGCCGATAGGCGCCTATGCACCGTCTATCGGCGCTTTCAGCGCTTTTCGACCGCTTATCGGCGCCTATGTTTTCAACCGCCGATGTCAGAAGGGACCTTCCAACTTTAGTGTTGGAAAGGTTGCAAGGCATGTCTTCTTGTGACCTAGGTAAGTAGATACATGGTAAATGGTCCGAGGTACGTTATGGTACAGCTGGTAACAGGTATAGTTTTGTTCTTCTTATTTAATTAGTTAATTAACATCATTATCAACGTATTGATAAGATAATTATATTGACACAGAATTTATGCTACATATTTGTAAATAGATTTTGGCACATTGCCATCCCCACCGTGGGTTTCCGAACAATTGAACAAACAAAACTAGGTACTACTTTTCATAGTTTTAAGTTAGCATTGATCGGTACTAACTGTTTTTGTTTTGCCGCTGTGGCTAATGGCTCTAACCAGCTTAGAGCTTTTGGCAAGCTTTTAATGTGTCGAGGTTAAGTTTTTGAAAGATGAGAGACTCTAAGTCGAGCCTTTTTCGGTTTTTGGTTCACAATAATGTAGGAAGGTATAAGTATAACCATTGTGAAACATCTGGTTCCTTGACCCCCTGCGTGTCTGTTTTCAGCCTGAACAAATTAACCCCAACCTAGAACTCACCCTTATAATTGTAACCCTAAACCCTAGCCCTTACCCGGATCCTTACCTCAATGCGGATGCCCTAACCTTGCCCTTTTTCAAACCCCTATGTTTCTGTCTCTGTCACTCCTTAGATTGTGTTCATCTGCGCATAGAATTCCGATTCTAATTGTGTGATGTGTGAACTGTACATTGTGCGCGGTACATACTGACATCAGGTACTTTATCACATGGGTCTCATCCCATGAGGTGTGTAGATGTACACTATACAAGGCTCTTATAGCCCTCCTTTATTTTCCGGGTGTGTACTTTGTCAACGGAAATTCTATTATTATTTTCTTCCTTAAATAGTTTATTTTGTTGGTTTTGTTCTCTGTATCTGACTGCCTTGGCCATTTGTTTATACCTACTTTTATTTTATTAAACCTACTTTTATATTTTGTTGCTTCGAAGGATTGCTTTGTCTCATTGGTAGCTTGGCAGCAGTAAATGGTTTTGGAGTTTTTGACACTAAACACAAACAGGATGTTCCCTGTTCGCCATGTTACAGTCTGAGAACTGTCTCTATCAAGGAACTAGAGAGAGAGAGGGGACCAGAGTGATTCATAGATCAAAATAGGAACGACAATTTCGGCAAAAGATAGGTGCTCCCTTTTGGCAAAAGATTTGGTTATAAGAGTGGAGGAGGCTATCTGGGTGCTGCATTATGGTCCTAGACGAGGGTTGTCTTACCAACAGTGGGAACTACGAGATATGCGACCACAACTACGAACAGGTAACCTCATCATCTGACGCCCTAGTGAGTACATAGTGAGTAAAGTGAGTGTTGAATGTGACAACAGTACTGACATTGAACAACGTTGCACAGATGTGACTAAAATGAATGAACACTGAAAGAACCTGTCTTGGTTTGGTTTTAGAGAGAACTACGGACAGCGCTGTTTAAACCCCTGATAACCCCTGTCCCCTCCTGATTAACCCTTAATTAACCCCCTAAATTTACCGCGATATTCTTCAGAGTCCCCGTGATCTATCCCTTATCGGTGAACTCTTGCACTCCTCTTTCAGTGGCTATGAGACGGGTACGGAGCCAGTACTGATTAAACCCTTGATAACCCCTCCAGAGTTAACAGTATTAACTCATTAACCCCCTGTCCCTCTAAATCTAACCCTCTATCCTTATTAACCTCTTCATTTATCCCACCTAAATCGAATTTAATCAATGAAAGGGTAATAATTCCTCTCCCAGTGCTGTGACGGGTATGGGTGTGTAGATTAAACCCTCGGTAACCCCTCTATATCTCAATCCACGCTTCTCCCAGTGTTGTGACGGATATGGATGTGTGGATTACGGCGGGCAGTGCTGTGGACCCGACACCTACTACAGCTACTTCGTGAGGCGGTACTCTGACCACTGCAATACTGGGGAGCGGTGCTGTGCTAACTCACTCACTGCGCTCTGCTGCCAAATACACGAGGTAATTTAGTGGCGGATTAATTTAGTGATATATTGATAAGTTAGACGATTTTACATCAATTCTCGAATAAACTTTATGATAAAACTATTGATATGGTTTGAGAGTCTTATTTCAATGTCGGCTAAAACTAAATAGGTATTTCGGTTAGCAACGATTTTCTTTCTTCTCAGCAATGCTGCTCGACCCGTGACAACCTCATCTACTGCTGCAATTACTCCCCGAAACGGCACCTCTTCTACACCAAGAACGGTGAGGTCCCTTTCCTCAGCATCCTCCTCTTCACTCAGTCTCCTTTCCCTCACTTCCTTTCTCAATCTCTCCTCACTTCACCTCTCTTCCCCTCACTTTCCTTCCATTTCCCTCTCTTTCCACGCTCCATTCCTCACTTCCCTCCTTTCCTCACCTCTCTCCTCACTTCCTCCTTTCCTCACCTCTCTCCTCACTTCCCTCCTTTCCTCACCTCTCTCCTCACTTCCCTCCTTTCCTCACCTCTCTCCTCACTTCACTCCTTTCCTCACCTCTCTCCTCACCTCTCTCCTCACCTCTCCTCCTTCACCCTCTCTCCTCTCTCTTTCCTCATTTCCTCACCTCCTCCTCACTTCACTCCTTTCCTCACTTCCTCCATCCTCACCTCCCTCCTCCTTCACTCCTCCTCTTCTCCTCTCTCCTCCTTCACCTCTCCTCCTTCTCCTCACTTCACTCCTTTCCTCCTCTCTTTCAATCACCTCACTCACCTCTTTCTCCTCTTCCCTCCTCTCTTCTCTCCTCACTTCCTCTCCTTCACTCCCTACTCACACTCACCTTTCCTCCACTCTCTCCTTTCTCCTTTCCTCCTCTTCCCTCCTTTCCTCTCCTCCTCTCCTCACTTCCCTCAACTTTCACTCCTCTTTACTCCTCCCCTCCCTTTCCTCACCTCCTCCTCACTTCCTCCTTTCCTCCACCTCTCTCCTCACTTCCTCCTTTACACACCTCTCTCCTCCTCCCCTCCTTTCCTCACACTTTCCCTCCACTTCCTCCTTTCGTCCCCTCTTTCCTCCCTCCCTCAACACCACTCACCTCTCTCCTCACTTTCCTCCTTTCTTCACTTCTCTCCTCACTCCCCTCCTTTCCTCACCTCCCTCCTCACTTCACTCCTTTCCTCACCTCTCTCCTCACTTCCCTCCTTTCCTCACCTCTTTCCTCACTTCCCTTCTTTACTCACCTCTCTCCTCACTTCCCTCCTTTCCTCACCTCCTCACTTCCCTCCTTTCCTCACATATCTCCTCACTTCACTCCTTTCTTCACCTCTCTCCTCACTTCACTCCTTTCCTCACCTCTTTCCTCACTTCCCTTCTTTACTCACCTCTCTCCTCACTCCCCTCCTTTCCTCACTTCTCTCCTCACTTCCCTCCATTCCTCACCTCTCTCCTCACTTCACTCCTTTACTCACCTCTCTCCTCACTTCCTTCCTTTCCTCCATTCCTCACCTCTTTCCTCACTTCCCTCCATTCCGCACCTCTTTCCTCACTTCCCTCCATTCCGCACCTCTCTCCTCACTTCACTCCTGTACACACCTCTCTCCTCACCTCTCTCCTCACTTCCCTCCTTTCCTCACCTCTCTCCTCACTCCCCTCCTTTCCTCACCTCTCGCCTCACTTCCTTCCTTTCCTCCATTCCTCACCTCTTTCCTCACTTCCCTCCATTCCGCATCTCTTTCTTCACTTCACTCCTTTACTCACCTCTCTCCTCACTTCACTCCTTTCCTCACCTCTCTCCTCACTCCCCTCCTTTCCTCACCTCTCTCCTCACTCCCCTCCTTTCCTCACCTCTCTCCTCACTTCCCTCCTTTCCTCACTTCCCTCCTTTCCTCACTTCTCTCCTCCTCCTCACTTCACTTTCCTCACCTCTCTCCTCACTTCACTCCTTTCCTCACTTCCCTCCATTCCTCACTTCTCTCCTCACCTCCTCACTTTCCTCCCAGGGGAGTGGTGGATGTGGACGATGTTCATCATGGTGGTCCTCCTCTTCGTTGCTATCATCGTCATCTCCTGTTTCGACGAGTCAGGAATTGCCTACAGGTTCAGAAAGTTTCTGGTGTTTTGGTCACGGTCAATTATCCACTTGCTCGGAATTCTCTTTTGATGAACGGTGCTCAATTTTGAATGCATGATGAGTATGATCATGATAATAATCAACTTTCTGACATAATTGTAATCCTGATCTATTGACAGACACGTGCAACAGTTACGGAACTGGTACTATGACCGATTCCGAAGAGAAGAGGAGGAAGAAGATGTAAACTTTATTTGTTTAATCTTTCGCTTTTTCCTGAGGCTGTTTTAAGTTTTTTACTTTTGGGGTCGGCATGAAAACTGACAAAAGTCGTTCTGTAATCCCTTTCTATCAGCTGGTTTCAGTTTTTTTAACTGCTTACACAGATTGCTGATTTCAAATCACTTCTCGATTGAAATCGCCTTAAAAATAATTGGCGTTACTGATAATTTAACGGCCAGTATCGAGAATACTAGGATACGATAGAAGAATGAACGTTTGATTTCAGATAGAAGATTTGACTGCCTACATTTACCAGATGGAAAACAACCCCTCCCCTCCTCTTTACCAAACAATCGTCCCACCCACCTACCGCTATCAGGTGAACAAGAACAAGCCCTCCTCCACTTTAACAAACCATCGTCGTTCAGGCCCCCGTAACCCCTCCACCCTTTCCCCTCAGAAACCCCCATTACCCCTCCACCCTTTCCCCTCAAAAGCCCCCGACCCCCTCCCCGTAACCTCCCCACCCTTTCCCCTCAGAAACCCTCCATTACCCCATCCACCTTTTCCCCTCAAAAGCCCCCGACCCCCCCCTAACCCCCCCCCTCACAAGCCCCCGACCCCCCTATCCCCCTTACCCTCCCCTCAGAAGCCCCCCGACCCCCATAACCCCTCTGACCCCCCTCACAAGCCCCCGACCCCCCATAACCCCTCCATACTCCCCTCAGAAGCCCCCAACCCTCTTATAACCTCCATCCTCCCTCAGTAGCCCCCGACCCCCCTAACCCCTCTGACCCCCCTCACAAGCCCCCGACCCCCCCCCAACCCTCTCCATCCTCCCTCAGAGTCAGAAGCCCTCGACCCCCTAACCCCTCCACCCTCCCCTCAGTAGCCCCCGACCCTCTTGTAACCCCTCCATCCTCCCCTCAGAAGCCCCCGACCCTCTTATAACCCCTCCATCCTCCCCTCAGAAGCCCCCGACCCCCATAACCCCTCCATCCTCCCCTCAGAAGCCCCCAACCCTCTTATAACCCCTCCATTCTCCCCTCAGTAGCCCCCAACCCCCCTAACCCCTCTGACCCCCCTCACAAGCCCCCGACCGCCCCATAACCCTCCATCCTCCCCTCAGAAGCCCCCGACCCCCCCCTAACCCCTCCATCCTCCCCTCAGAAGCCCCCGACCCCCCTAACTCCTCCATCCTCCCCTCAGAAGCCCCTTGACCCTAACCCCTTTGACCTCCCCTCAGAAGCCCCTAACCACCCCCCCCATTACCCCTCCACCCTCTTCTCAGAAGCCCCCGACCCCCCACGAGCCGCCACCCAGCTACGAGGACCTGACCTTGGACCAGCACCCCAGCGCCTCCTCCTGGGGGGTGGGAGGGGAGGAGGAACTGGGGGGAGGCGTGGTGAACGTGAGACGGGTTTACGAGGGAGCAGACTCCTCTGACACCTCCTCCTTAAGTTCCTACTCGACCTGTCAAGCAGGTGACAACACTAACTTATAGGGTCAGATTAGAGTTTGCTTAAGATGAAATGGAGGCATTTACAAACTAAAAGTCCTCATCACTGAGTTGAATATCGCCAGCTCCCCCTGGGAAATTATTCAGTCTTTGGACGAGTTGAATATTCATAATGATTTGCATATTATTCAGGTGAAAGAGAAAGTGAGGAGAGTGATGAGGATCTAACATCTGGTGAGGATGAGGATGAGGATGAGTCAGATGGGGAAGATGGAGGAGGGGAGGGAGAGCAAGGGGAGGCATCGAATGTAGGTCTTCATAATGGATTTAACTTAAATTTGTCGAGCGAATCGCGCCCCGACTCGAATTGGCAACGTCTGATGTTACGTTGTTGAGTTTAACTTTAAGACCCAAGATACATTCCCTATAGTAGAGGTCGTTTAGACCTACTGAATTTCAGCATTAAGAATAAGTGGTAAATTGAGCGATCCGTCGAGTCCAGTATCACACCAGTATCGCGGCAGTATCAGGCCAGTGCCACGCCAGTATCACGCCAGTATCGCGCCAGTAGCACGCCAGTACCGCGCCAGTAGCACGCCAGTATCACGCCAGTCGACACTAACTTAAATCCAGGACGCCAGTAGCACGCCAGTAGCACGCCAGTATCAGATCATATACTGACGTGTTACTGGCGTCCTGGCTTTAAGTTAGTTTCGACTGGCGCGCTACTGGCGTGCTACTGGCGCGGTACTGGCGTGATACTGGCGTGCTACTGACGCGATAACGGCTTGAGGTAGGCCTGATACTGGCGCGATACTGGCGTGATACTGGCGTGAGGTAGGCCTGATACTGGCGCGATACTGGCCTGATACTTGCCTCGACGGATAGCTCAATTTACCGAATAAGTATAAGATATCGTCGTGATTCGTAGAAATTAAACCTCGTGACCTATGCCTCAGGGTACTTCTGCAACGATCAATAAACTCCACATTAGCCCCCATCTACAACAGACAACAGCAGACTTAGCAGCAGCTAATATTGGTAGTCGTGACAGAGTGTCCTTCAAGGTCAGTTGAATTTGTTGAACTTGGCGCGGACTTAAATTAAAAACAAAAACAGAATGAATAATATTTGGCGCAAAGTGCTGTTTTACTTTTACTGACGCCCTGTTCTGAGTTTCACTTTCAGTTAGCGTCTTCTGTGTTCATGAAATTGAGTTTATCACAAATAAATGTATCCCACTTCCGGTAGAAAGACTTAACTTTAGCTGTTGAATTTTCATAACCCAGGCAAGCCGAGAAAATGGATCGAGTAGTCCACTAGAGGGAGAAACCCTAGTTTACGAAATGAGAACGATCAACTCTGGTCAAGCACCAAGATGAGACGAAAAAGTATCTTTGGACTTGGAGGCGTAGAACTAAAATTTAAGTTTAAATTGTGCGCTTGATAAACTATAGTACTAGAAGTAGAACTGAGATGAATCGATAAGAAATTATGTTGAGTCGTTCGTTGAAAATGCTGCTCTGTGCTCATTCCCTGAATCCTGATTCAATTTCAATATGATTATGAACCAGCGTGAAAATGAAATTGCGAATTCGACTCGACAGTCGCCATCATGATCAGTATTTGGTCAGTGTCAGTGTCACGGAATGTCGGATTTGTACTTGGACTCCGAATTTCTATGAATATCGAAAGTGAAATTTGAAGGTGAATCTGTGAATTTGAATTTGATCTGAAAGTAAAACTGATCAAATATAAACTTAAAGTTAAATTATTCCATTTCCAAAATTGTGAATTGTGAAATTGATGATATAATTGGAATTAGATTTTGAATTTTAATATGATATTATGATAAATTTCATTTCACCATTTTCCTAATCCTGAGCCCATCTTGGTGCAGTGTGCGTACGCGCACAGCGCTTCCCAGGCCATACGGCCACGGGAAGCGCGCCGCGCAACACGAATAATTGCTAAAGTAAAACTCGTAGTCTTGCCCTAACCAGCGTTGTCTGACGTCGTCAGACCCATTATTTTAAATTTTTAAATTGCGAGTCGGGGCGCGCGTGCGAGGGGGTCCTGGGGTAGGTCTCCCATATCAACAGGAGCCTTCATTATCTATGACAATGACGTCACTCAGAAAAATATAATTAAGCGCACCTAGCGCTTTAAGGACTAAAGTTAGGGTCAGGATTGTCTGACGTCGTGTCGCGAGTCGTGGCGCGCGCGCTTCGCGCGCGCGAGGGGGTCAGGCAACGCCTGACAAGGTCAGGATTAGGGTCAAGATTTGTTAGGGTTAGGATTAAGGTTAGGGTTTTGGTTTATAGGGTTATGGTTAGGTTTAGGATACAGAAAAATTTACGTTTAGATCTGTGACGTCACTCAGAGCCGTTTAACTTTATATGGGAGAGATACCGGTCCCGGTCAGGCAACGCCTGACAAAACCAGCGCCCTGGTTCCGTGCGCGGCGCGGCAAGCGCTAAACCACCTTGCTAAACACGTATATCCCTGTGTGGCTCGCGCGGCGCGTACACTCACCTATGCATTGTCATTCCTAAGCCCGCATAGGTGTGTGTACGCGCGCGGCGCTTCTGGGGAAGCGCGCCGCGCAACGCAGACAGGGATATACGTGTTTAGCAAGCATTGTCAGGCGTTGCCTGACCCCCTCGCGCTTAGGAATAAACCACCCGTCCACCCCTGGTTAGAGGAACTAAGTGCTTACGCGCTGCACGATCAGAATAGTGCGCTGGTTAACGTTTGCCAGGCGTTGCCTGGCCCCCTCGCGCGCGCGAAGCGCGCGCGCCCCGACTCGCAGAGTCGTCTGGCAAGGTTAACGTTAGGGCAACTGCAAGGCTTCCCCAAACCAGGGCGCCGCGCATTCCGTGCACGAAACCAGGGCGCTGGTTAGGGCAAAGGTAGGTATTGAGCTGATGATGCCTGGTCACTTCCTAAGCCCGCATAGGTGTGTGTACGCGCGCGGCGCTTCCCTACGGGACTGTTCTGAGGAAGCGCGCCGCGCGACGCGACGATAACAGGGATATACGTGTTTAGCAACCTGCTCACCACTCATCTTGGTGCAGCTCACTTGGATCCTATTTTGAAATTTATATTGTTTTTGGTATGTGCAATCATCTGCACATTTATAAAATATTTTTACAGTAATGGGAACAGTTTTCACGCATTGTTCATTTAAATCAGGATTTGGCCCATTTTTTCATCTTATTTAATTTATCCCTACAATTAGAAGGCGTGTGTCACTAGGTTTTAGTTTTTAAGTATTACCTATGCCGTATGTTAATTTCTATTAATTTATCAATATTAAATTATTATGCGCTAATTTATTATCCCATAAATTACAATGTTTAACTTATAATGTTTAATTTATTTTTCAATGTTAATGTCTATAAAATAATATGGGCTGGAAGATCCAGCAGATTGGCCAATGAATCATTGACATGTTTATGAAATTAGTGTTGATGTAATATCAAAATTTTTTATTTTATTTTATTTTATTTTAGTATTTTTTATTAATTTATTTAAAGTGACATATTGTATGTATAGTTAGAAGAAATTAATTAATTATTGGATCCTACTGCTCTCAACATTCCATTACCTAAAGGGATCATGTTGTTGTTCAAGTATGAAGCTGAATGAAAAAGTATTGCAGAATGGTGTCTTGAATAAAGTTTTCTTATTGATTTAGATATTGTATTTTTCAGTTTTTTAAATTTTGTTTTCTATGTATCTCCTTGTATTTGTTCCACAAAGAAGATCTCTTTGGTACTGAATTTAATTTGTATACTTTCCTGGTGGTCACTCTCGGTCACCATATTGCTGTTTTGAATTTGCTTGAAAAATGCGTTATTTCCATTGTATCTGATCACAATGAAAAAAGAAAAGAGCCATAATATTTTTTTTCAGAGGGTTTTCTCTTTTTTTGTTGCAAAAGTGGCTGTTTTGAAAGTGAAGATAGGTAAAACGGTCACAAGAGTTGTGAATCCTGTCCATTGGATCCATATTGTCCAATACACTTGAATGGACAACCATCTATTACATAAAGTAAAGTCACACGTGAATAATGTTTGTGCCGCCGTATACAATTAAATTTGAGCTTGCCAAGAACTTATCAGGAGAAACAAAGGCTAAGCCGGGCTAAGTCGCGCCGTTGCTATGGATACAGATATTCTGCATGTGCAGATTAAGCTCAGTTCTATGAGAGTGCTTTCTGATACGTTGTTGACTGCTGCGTTGTAGCGTTTAAAAGAATGATGTGTTTACTTTTTTTCATTTGAAATTCAAGCTCTAAAGATAGAGAACGGGTATGGCTGGCATCGTGGAGGTTATTTCCGATGGCATCTCATAGATCTGTGGCAGACTTCAGTCGATTTAAATCAATGCTGAGTTGATTATATAAACGGAAATAATTAATGTGAATTTAGAGCAATTCAAGATTGGCCAAAAGCAAAATCAAATTGAATCGGATTTGGGCATAGTACCTACATTGCGAATTTGGAAAACTGCTCTTGCCTTGAATCAATGATTAATTCAACGTTCAATATGAGTACGATACTCGGTTTTAATTTTCAGATTTGACTTCATCAAACTTGCCCGGTCCAGCATGATACTAAAAGTAACCAACGAATTTGCTCCTTCATAAACTTTTTTATGAGCTTAGTATTTGGTTCTGTATTATCTAGCGAGCCCAATGGGCCTGCTAGTTGGACATACAATAAATCATTTGAATCCAATGGATCTATAGTGCAAGTGTCCAATTGATCCATTGTACCCAATGGATCCACTGTGTCCAATTGACAAGGATTGCTAATGGATCCAATGGACTCAATGGATCCAATGGACTTAATGTGCAATGGATCCAATGGTCATGTCCAATGGTGTTCAATGGACAAGATGGATCCAGTGAACAGAAATACCAGACTGATGTCCATTCGATCCACTCAGATGGATCAATTGAACATCAATTGGATCCATAGAACATGTCCATTGAACTTCAAAAATGAATCATCATTGCTATAGCATTGAAAGAAATTGATATGTTCAAACTTTGAAAGAAATTGATATGTTCAAACTTTGGTGTAATGGCTAAAAAATAAAACTTATTTGTATGACTAAAGTTAATTTGTCTTAATGATTCATTCCTGTAAGCTTCACTGCTATCTCTTGAGCCCATGGCCCATATACCATCTCCAGACAAAGATCTGATTGATCAAGTCCTTTTTGATAGATTGGTCAACAATATGACTAATCCAATATCTGATCATGAATCAAGTAAGATTTTATTTCACCATTAAAAATTTTCCTGCATGAATCAATTACCATTATATCTTATATTATAGCTAATTTGTTCACAATGTCATTTTGATTATATATGATAATCAATATATTTCAATCTATATGTGAATTAAAAAGAAATCTTTCTTCAAGACATCAATCTGCAAGACTTTGATGATAATCAATATATTTCATTCTATATTTGAATTAAAAAGAAATCTGCATGACTTTTCAAGCTATAATTTGTTCCAGGTTTGTTAGTGAACTCACCATCCAATAATGATAAATCTGTTGGTCGCCTGAATAGTTCATTTTCTCGAACCAAGATTGCTCCTAGTCAAGCAGAAACTGAAAAGGTCATTATGGATGATACCAAGAGAAAGTTGTTTGAGGTAAGTTTTTTCTAATCAATTATTTGGATATCAAGTAGGTTTATGTCAACAGTGTATTATTTTACCCATAGGTCAATTGGCCAATCAGCATGCACCTTGACTGCAAACTCATTTGGTAATTGGTCAATGTCTTGACAATTTCGTGATCCTATTGGTTAAGCTAAAATGCTGCCAAGTATAGTAAATTATTTAGACCTATGTCATTTGTATTTTACTAATCCATAAACTCAGGAAGGTGCTTTCACTGCTTATCACCAAAAGGAGTCTTCTAAAACAAAAAACAATATTCAATTTTTAATTTTAATGCTAGACTCTCAAAATTGGCAGTGAAACTTGCAGTGTGAATTAGTCCTGAATTCAATTCATTTTTGACACCCAAGTGTTTTACTACTTATATAAGCAATCAAGTTCAATAGGTATGTTATTGCATCCAAAATTCAATTTCAATATTGTCTTAAACCTCTTTTGGTTCTATCAATATTATGAAACCAGGATAAATTAGAAGAAGAAGAAGAGTTCTTGATATCCAAACAAAACACTTTGATGAAACAACTTTTGGAACAACAACATGAATTAAAGCGACTTGAAAACAAGCAGCAGGAGCTCATCAACCTGAAAAAGCAAGCAGAAGAAAGACTTGCTGCTGCCAACAAAGTAGCTACAAATAGTTTAGAGGTGAGATATTTCTGTTTGAATTCTAATTCAATGTACTGTATCTTCAATAAAAATGATGATGCACCAGAAATTTCCCATTAAAGCTTCAAAGCTTTAATGTTTCTGCAGGGTGATGAGAGAAGTAATCCACACAAGATTTACTCCAAGTACAATGCAAAGGAGATTCCCTACCAGATAGAACAAGTTTCTGAAGGTATGCTATATTTGATATTAGAGCTGAGGAATCTGAATGGCTTTAAGTAGCTTTACTTTTAGTCTGTTCTGTATTGGGTGATGCTTCTATATATAAGTATTGTATATATAGGACCATAGCACATGTCTTAAAATCTTCAAACCCTTGTATTTAGGTATATGTTTCTCTCCATCTACGTTTTCTGTAAGTATATAATCTTCAAGTTGCCTAAACTGAAGGAAATTTGGTGTCCTATGAGTCGTCAGAAGATGGGGAGGGAGAAGATCCCCTCACCCTTGATAGCTTCCAGTTTGATGCTCTCCAAGCAAAACTAGCAGACCTCAACCGACGACAGAAACATCTAGAAGAGGTAAATTTGCACCTTAAACTGTATTTTATATCCTGTTGGAATGTATTTAATGCTGAACTCTATTGGCTTATTGGCAGTCAAACTGATTCCCAGCCACATTTGTTCTGCTTCAGATCTTCTTAACTTTGAACTTTATTTTCAGAAGTCAATCAGAAATCAAAATATTGCTAACAGCAGTTTCCAGAATGCTAAAAATGAATTGAATGGTATGTTGACTGTTGAGTCCTTGAATCATTTAGTGGTAACTATTTGATAATTTTAACAGACCTATTTCCTCGTTTTGTCTCCTCCGAGCACCATTATTCATTAAGATGGAGTATTATTCAATAAATTCTATTCTTTATGCATGCATATCACACATATTAACAGTATGTGAATTCAGGTATGTGGCGGCAGAAGTTATTTCGTATTTGCCGGTTAGGTAACTTAATACTTTAATACCCATGCTCCTCTGAGTACCTAATGCTCTGTCATGTATTTTATTTTCTATACTTCAGTCTAGAGAGGTCACAAAGCTTATAATAATAATATTAATAAGATTTGTTTCAAGAAAGTGAATTCCTGCCAAGGCTCCACAATCCACTTTACAGCTTCTGTCAATTGCACATGCCCATTGCACACATTTTCTGCACGAGATGATGTCACTACGACCTTCCCGAGCCGAGATATGATTTTTTACATATCGGTCGTCTGCTCCTCGGCTAAAATTGATTTTTCAGCACTTTCCACGGCTCAGACTTTTGCAATATCGGACAGTTTAATATAGTAGCATGACAACAAGGCACAGTGCAGACTTAGCAGTTATGTTTAGTATTAAGATAATCTCCCCCATTCCAGAAGAGACAGAACAGCCAGTGGAGGAGGAGGAGGAAGAGGAGGAGGAGGAGGAGGAGGAGGGAGGGGGCTACGCTACCACCGGGCATGCTAACAACGCTGACTATGATCAGCTGTGTGCTAAGGTGGAGGAACTCAGGGATAGGAAAAAGTACATGGACCAACTGCTCTCCTATTACAATGTGCGTATTTCAAGAGGGGTATTAAAACTTGAGATTTGCATGTCGATGACAAGACTTAAATATTTCTCTGCTGGTAAAGTTCCACTCAGTATGTCAACTGAGGATGTGATATGAGAACTGAGAAAATTGTACAAACCGTTGAATAAATTGTTATTTCAAGGATGAGTTTTGAATATTATTCATTTTTCGTCTCTACCCGTCGTTTTTGCTGCTAATTTTCCACCAGAACGATGAAATTTAAACTGAAATCATTACTCAGCTGTTGCGGGACAGTAACAACGATTCAAAAGAAACGATCGAAGATGACGAAGTACTGAAGAGGAGCAGCGAAAAGTTTGGAGGTAAATGAATACTGAATTGCAATATCTTGTGATTGTAGCGTGTGCCTCTGGTTTGGAAGTCGGTGAGATTATTTTTAAAAGTTTTTCCTCCAAAACTTTTCCCTTTTCAGACCCATCACAAAGATCGCATGAGCTCATGGACCAAATCAACTGCTTTGAAGCGAAGAGTCAACCAGTCCAGAGCACCCAAACAGAAACCGCTCCTTCACAATACCTCAACAACCTCCGCGCCCACCCAGACCCCAAACAACGAACCTCCTCCGAGTCCTCGAGACCCTCTCATTCCTCCAACAACAGGGTGAAGTTCTCAGCTCCTCCTACCCGGGACTCCTTCCCTGCGGGAATTGAGGAGTTGGCAACCTTCCAACAGAGGAGGAAAAGAGAAGTGGAGGAGGAGGTGGAGGAGATTAATACACCTGGGGTCCAGGAGACTCAGGCCCAAGTTACTCAGGTATAAACCCCGGGGGTTCATATATAACCAGTTACTCTGAGAGAAATTCTAGATGCTATGCAACATTCATCGAGCCAGCGAACTTGCAGTTCTGTGTTGAATGTTGATTTCACACGCCATTTACCTGATGTAACCGCCTTTCTTTCAGGAGATGTTATCTAGGAAGAGGGTCGAGGATGAGATAAGACGAGATAAACAGAGAGAAGAGGAGAAAATGGAAGATATTCAGGTGGGACAATTTATTATTCGGTCATTGATCTCATTTCAATCAGCAATTTTCATGATCCCGACGGTTATCAATTTGACTCGCTTTAGTCGGGTTTAGTCCTATAGTTAGATGTTTGAGATGATTTCCGCCCTTTCTTTCACCGGTCTGCCAATAACACCAGATCCCTCAGTCGATGAGAGACCAGCTGGCTACAATTCAGACTGAGATGAGCTCCATCTCCTTCTCAGACGCTGACTCAGCCGAGAATATCACAGAGAAACTACGCGGGTTGGAGGCTACCCGGAACAGGGTCAAGGACCTCAGGGACAGACTCTCCAAGTTCGAGGAGGTTTGTCTTCTGTACTGTGGGGCAAAACCCCCAACTATTTGTGGGGGGGGGGGCAAACCCCAAGTATTGGTGTGGGCCAATCCCCAAACTATTGATAGGGGTCCAAACCCCCAACTATTGGTGGGGGACAAAACCAAACTTTTGGTGGGGTAACAAACCCCAACTATTGGTGGAGGGGGGAACCCCCAACCATTGGTGGGGCCGAATCCCCAACTATTGATGGGGGCCAAACCCCAACTATTGGGGGAACCCCAACTATTGGTGCTTACCTTTCAAAAGCATTTTTCTTCCCGGTAGTGGCCAAAATTTTTCCCACTAAATCCAATTTTTTGGTTTTCTGTGGCCCGCTCGCTTCGCTCGCAAAAAAAGTACCCATGTGCGCGCATCCAGAAATTCTTTAATTTCCTCTGAGACCCGTTTTTATGATTTCTGTGGCCTGCTCACTTCGCTCGCAAAAATACCACATATAAATGGTAATCCATTAACTGATCTTTCTGAGCGCCGCAGGCGAAATTTTTTCAAAGTTTCACATTGATTTTGAAGACTGTCTAGGACCAATTAAGCCACGTAATGAATCACAACAGCCCGCCGCAGGCGAAAATTTTTGGTTTTTTACATCTGAATCTGCCTTTAAAGTCAATTCCGTATTGATAATTTGATAACAACAGTCCGTCGCAGGAGAAAATTTTTAATGTTCCACACCTGTGGCTGTGTCTAAGACCAATTTATCAACAAAATTTGATCAAAACAGCCCGCCGCAGGCGAAAATTTTAAGGTTTTTTGCATCTAAATCTGCCGCCAAGTTCAATTTGGTAATACATTATTGATTACAATAGCCTGCTGCAGGCGAAAATTTTTAATGTCTCACAACCCTGACTGTGTCTAGACCAGTTGTGTAACATAATTTGATCACAAAAGCCCGCCGCAGGCGAAAATTTTTTGGGTTTTTGCATCTGAAACTGCCTCTAAAGTCAATTCGTTATTGATAATTTGATTATAACATTTTCAATGTTTCACACCTGTGGCTGTGTCTAAGACCAATTTATCAACAAAATTTGATCAAAACAGCCTGCCGCAGGCGAAAAATTTTAGGTTTTTTTGCATCTAAATCTGCCTCCAAGATCAATTTGGTAATACATTATTGATCACAAAAGCTCGCCGCAGGCGAAAATTTTTGGGTTTTTGCATCTGAATCTGCCTCTTGAGTTATTTTGGTATCGATAATTTGATTACAACATTTCCAATGTTTCACACCTGTGGCTGTGTCTAAGACAAATTTATCAACAAAATTTGATCACGCAATAGCCTGCCGCAGGCGAAAATTTTCAGGGTTCTTTGTATCTGAATCTGCCTCTAAATTCAATTTGGTATTGATAATTTGCGGTGGACTGTTTAATTTAACAGTCTGCCACAGGTGAATATTTTCAATGCTTTCTACTCTACTGGGAAGATTTCCTACCACTGGGAAGATTTCCTACCACTGGGAAGATTTCCTACCACTGGGAAGATTTCCTACCACTGGGAAGATTTCCTACCACTGGGAAGATTTCCACCACTGGGAACTTGGGAAGATTTCCTACCACTGGGAAGATTTCTAACCACTGGGAAGATTTCCTACCACTGGGAAGATTTCCTACCACTGGGAAGATTTCCTACCACTGGGAAGATTTCCAACCACTAAGAAGATTTCCTACCACTAGGAAGATTTCCTACCAAGTACCACTGGGAACTTGGGATGATTTAGTAGCACTGGGAAGTTGTTTTACCCACTGGGAAGATTTCCTACCACTGGGAAGATTTCCTACCACTGGGAAGATTTCCTACCACTGGGAAGATTTCCTTCCACTGGGAATATTTCCTACCACTGGGAAGATTTCCTACCACTAGGAAGATTTCCTACCACTGGGAAAATCTTAAAATAAAAACTACTGGAAAATAACTGAAAAGTACCAGACTTAATCCTGGGAAGATTCCAATGAAAATTTTCGAAAAATCTCGATTTTTGAAAAATTTCCCGGTAAATCAAAAAAATTTCCCGGTAGTCACGACTACCCGGACTACCAACTTTTGAAAGGTAAGTATTGGTGGGGGTATTAGTGTTGTGATCAAGTCCAATCGTAAGATTTTATATTGTTAAAATTGAGTTCTACAGAATTTTTAGCGCGAACATTCGCCATCTACCACTGGATGGCACTGTGATTGCTTCAAGCATATTAGAGGCCTCGCATGCAACTACACTGCCAAGTGTTCCTAACATGCTCCTTTATAATGTGCTCCTTTATAATGTGCGTGTAGAGGTCAACATGCACCTCTGATGTGTGGGAACTTGTCAAAATACGATACACCCCCTCTAGTTCTGCAAGTACAAATTAAAATGCATGCATGTAACATACATTTTATTCGTGACTGTACAGTGTACAGCAAAGTGTAACATTGTGATACACATTGTACACGCTATTTCAACATACATACACAATACACTGTATACACATACACGAGCGCACAACGCACTGTGTTCCCACATATTTTCATTAATCACTTGACACTCCTGCGATCACCTAAATATGCATGACATCTCGCACGTAACGTGGCTGGTACCGAATCAGATAGATCATGTCAGAAAGTATAACAGTATTTTATCTACAAACCACTGTACACAATCTGATCAAATCCATGTACCTGCATACCCTTCGTATGTACATATTTCTTGACATGAGTTATCAATTGATTTCTAATTTTCTAAAACTTGAGCATGAATGAAAACGTATGATTTATGTAGCAATATTCTTGTTAATGGGGCCCCTTATCTATTAAAATACAAAATTTGAAGTCAAACATGCATCAAGCATTACAGCCTATTGAAATAGAGCCTCTTAACGTCCACGTGAAACAAGAAGAGCGCTCCTTGTATGAATTATGATTTACCAATTATCTAGTTATCGTTTACCAATTAGAAGGCCTTCTAACCTGCTATTCTACGGTACTAATGACCCCTAATGTAGTCAGACTGAGGGTTAACTTGCTGCTTTGTACATTGGCCAATGTTTGTACACGGCCTTATAGCAGCAGCACCGTTCATTGTATGAACTAAGACATCAGACATGGTTTTACTAAGACATCCTATGAACTTTGTTATGGTTCAGATAAGTCATATTCCTGTCATATCCACACGGCGTTCTCGTAAGATCCCAAAATCGTCATGAGATTGACCAATCATCGCATGAGTTTACGGTCAACTCGTGCGCTGATTGGTCAATATCAAATGAAAATTGAAAATTGGGTAACATGATCCTGTAAAGACTTGCCTAGTGTATGTTGATTAAAGTTCTTGATATAATTCAACTTAACAATTCAGTATGCAGAAATTTAGTTGGCTTCGTTTATGCCGTCTATTTTTGCAAAAAAACAGCGCACAACTGCACACTTTATAAGTTTATACTATACCTAATACTGTACAACATGTCAACGGAAATTACCCAAATATTTGACCACATCTTGTCCTGTTGTTCAACCAGTTAGTGGAAAATTGCTTGACGCCAAAAAAACTTATTTGCTTATTTGATTTAATAATAATAAGGCCTACCCTATTATTCCGATTCTTGGGCTACGTTTTTTGTTGTTTTTTCGTTATTTTTTTGGGGTTTTTGGCCTTCATCCTCCCAATAAATAAGACGATATTTGAGATTGAGAACTGATAAAACTGATTCATATCAACAAAGAAATGCGTATAATCATAATCATCCACTTTTTGAATGATATTTCCCTGGTTATGTTACCCTCCTTCGGTCCTCCAAGGCATCTATTCATTCTGTAAGGGGATCCCGACTTTTCACCTGACAGCACTTTATCTCCCAATCGTTTCCCAAACTATAACCCTAAATCTACCCACCTTCTAATAACTCAGACCCTAATCTTTGCCCAGAGATAGAGTGTAGTGTGGTGAAATGCCGTGAGGTGAAATGCCGTGAAGTGAAATGCTGTGAGGTGAAATGCCGTGAAGTGAAATGCTGTGAGGTGAAAAGTCCGTTCCCCGCTGTAAAATACAGCTAGCCCTGTCCTCCTTGGTTTTAAGTCGTTACCCCTGCTGCAGACAATTACGAGCTTTAAGTTTGAGGTTATTCTTGAGGACCCATACACCACTGTTCTTTCTATAAGAACCGGCAACAGTATGCTTTAGAACAGCATAATAAATTGAATAAGATTTATGAGTTTGCCATGAAAATATCAAAACATGGAAATGTCTGTAGCTGAGTCATGGAATCAAGGTTCGTTATGTCAAGTACCATGAATCACAGAAAGTCTACTATTTCCAGAAAGTAGACAATGTACCACATCGGAAAATAAGAAGTCCTTATCATGAGGCAGTAATCTTGAAAGTATATCCAGCCGATGTGTACTTGATACAGTTGACAAAAACTGGAAGGAAGTTGATGAGCTCATACAATAAGCTCACACTGAAGCCATATCATGTGCAGAGGATATGCCCTCGATCCATGTCGGAGAAAATAGTGACGATGATAATATCGACCTAGATATGGAATTCGAAAAGTAGACTCTGAAACTGAGGTAGAGTCAAGTGAGTCTAGCAACGACTCAGATGGCAATGATGATTTTAAATCTGCAGATGAAGTGTCTCCTGATAAGAGACCATTGCCTAGAAGATCGTCACGGATTAATAAAGGTGTCCCACCTGAGAGATATAAAGCTTAGAATACTCGAGTTCTTTAGTGATTGAAACAAGTTTGATTTTTAAGAAAGGTACCTACCGAAAAGTACATTTGCACTTTTTACTTTATATCATGAGCTCATAGTCGTAAGAAATCCGAAGTTTTCATGAATACATATTGGGAGTAAGACATAGGTTTAGAATGGCCACTAAACTTGTGATGAGACTTATTTCCAAATATGAAATTCATATAAAGGATTTGGAAAATACTGCAGTTGATAAGTGCATGAAAGTTAAAATTGTACAGAATTTGTTTCGGGTTTCCTTGGTTACTAAGTTAAGTTTAATAAAAACTTGTCACAGGGAAAAATAAATGATATGTAAGGCTTGGATAATTAACTGATTAAATAAAAATGAAAAATCAGAATAATTGAATTTTTGATTGAAAAATTTCAACATGGCTCAGCAAAGCATAAATACAGGACGAAAATATTGTATAGTACACCCACAGATGTTCTTATTACATAAGTATTGTGAAATTACTCTAGCACCTGGTGCAATGTGATAGGACTATACTAGGAATAAACTGGTTAAGAAACGTGTCTTTGACAATTTCGCATTACATTACGTTACATCGCTATTTCATCTAGTTTTAATACATTGCATCATGGAACCATCGGACAAGAATAAAATGAAGAAACTGGACCTACAAAACCCGGACGATCCTACCAACACGCTGTCACCTCTGAGCACCCTTGGGATTTCACCAACCTTGGATGCGATTATTAAGGAATGCGCTGACAACAGGCAGGGCCAAAACGTGCCAGGTATATCTGAGACTGTGCCAGATGTATCTGAGATGGTACAACAACAGTGCCAGCGGATGTTTGGAGAAATGTACAGCGAGCTGTACACACAGCTGCACAATCAGCTGTACAGACAGCTTTACGATAGGCTGTACAGTACTCTGTACAATCAGTTGTACATAGATCTGCTACCTGGTCCAGTACAACAGAGTACAGATTCGGAGGAAGCTGGACCAAGTGGCATTGGTCAGAGCTCTGACAGTGCAGAGGACTGTTCATCTATGAGAAGGAAAAGACACAGGTCTTTTATGAGTGATGAGCAGCATGAACGTTTAGAGTCAGAGTTTGCCACAAATCCCCACCCAACATCTTCACATATGAAGAAAATAAGTTCCGAGATTGGGTTGGAGTATAAAAAGATTCGAAAGTGGTTCGATAACCAAAGAACTCTATCCAAAAGGAGGAAGACATTTAACTAAAAATTTAAAAAATGAACAATTATATTACATGTGAAATAATGTCATAAAAGATGAAAAATTTTCATATTTTTGCACGAATAGCAAAAATCTTCTATAGACCCCAAATTGCAGATATATTTTTTTTCTTCTAACTGAATGTACGTCAGAATGTCGAATTATGGACTTACATGAACTATGACATTATCACAAGGAAATTTTATATTGATTATATGAAGGTGAAATGATGAAACATATTATGATTGATCTAGGTACTTATCATATTCATCAGCATTGAATAGATATTGATTTGATTTTTAAGATAATTCTTATTTAATTTTTATTACAGTAAGACGTTGGATTATTACCACGTTAATGATAGTTTGATATGAAAATCTTTTTGAAGTGCTGTTGCTGAGCCGAGCCTTAAGTTTCTAAATGGCAATAGCCATTTTGAAAACATAAAGGCGGGGGTGATGTTAGGAATATTGCTCAATCAAAAATAGATATTATCAACTTCGTTCAATATCCTAACATTAAAGGACCAGTAAACTGAAAATTAAACATTTCAAAAATCAATTGAAACCCACATTAATTTGTTATTAAGTCAAATATAAATTCATCAGTGAAAGAACGAATCTTCTAGCGCATACGTAACTCAATTAAAAGCGGAAAACAATTTGCTGCTCGTGACGTCACTTAATCCCTGTGGTGTAAATTACAGACTAGACCACTGTATAAACATACTGAAACAACACTGATCGTTACGCGTTTCGTTTGTCAGTACAGTGTATGATTCGTTAACATTTATTTCTCAGTCTATAGATTGTTGAGTCATAATAATTAGCTTAAGTATTAAATACCATCATTTTCACAAATTTTCTTTACTTTTAGAACTGTTTAAGTGTATTGATGACGGTTGCTAGCGAGCTGTCTTTAAAGCCCACATAATCCCCTGTCAAACTAGGATATTTTGTTCTTATTGCTGCTATTGCACAAGCAGGGAGCACATAACGATTGTTTTTTCCAAGCCCATGGAATTGCAGCATGTTTAAAAAAGACCTGTAAGCAGTGTAGCGCAATAGTTTGTTGAACTTTTCAATGTCATTTCTGTCTGGATATGTTTTTATGTTGCAGCTATATGTCATCATTTCAAGTGCTTCTTCATTTAGGATGAATGATGTAAATTTGCTGTGTTGCGTTATACATTGGTTATCTCCTTTCATCTCTAAAACAACATCAACATCACAGCAACAGTAGTTGACAGAACAGTCACTGTGCACTGATATACACTCGCCGCATCGACACCATGAATCGACTGTAGAGTTAGGAGCAGTGGAAGTAGGACAATACTCAGCATCTTGATCTTCTTCGTCTGTATCATATTCTCTTTCTTCACACAACTCTTCATCACTGTCATGATCACTCAAATCCGTGCGATAAGGATCGAATGCCAATGTGTACATGAGTGTAGCACAATTATCAATAGCATTTGAATCATTGGGGGCACTTTCGTCGTCCTCATCACTGGTAGTTTCGTCACTCAGCCAGTCTGCATCTTCGTTGAGGTCCATGTGATAATCTGCCGCAATTTTGTTTAAATACTTATATCAAAACCGTCCAAATGAATTTTTATATATAAATGTGTTAGCAAACGATGGTAATTTCCTCGACTCCATGATAAGATGACGATTTACTAAAATACTATCCAACCCAGACTTATGACTTTATGAGCTTCTGTGCTGCCTACAACTGCTCAAAAAGAAATGGAAAAGATGAAAGTAGTGTCCGCAACTTCCTACGTTTTTACAAGTTTCCCGTTGATGCTGACAACAAACCCACATCGTTGGCTAAAGGTTGGGTTACACGAATCGACAGAGAGTATAAGGATATAAACTTCAAGAGCATGCGAGTCTGCTCAGATCATTTTGAAGATGATGATTTCATGCAAAGTCCGTTTTTACGGACTAAAGTCCAGTCTCCTGAAATGTGGCAAAGAATGCATATTCCACTAAAGCCAGATGCCATACCAAACACAATCAGGGCGACAGGAGAGCGGAAAATAGCAAGACCTTCAACCACGTCCATGAGCAGTAAAACTCCTGATAGTTCGACTTCACGCTCTCAAAAACGTCGAAGAATTGATGTAGATCCAGTAAAGCACATAGATGAACTGGTAGATCTAAACAACTCAATACTAAGCATCCCAGCATCAGACAATGGTGATGATTCAGTGGTGCCTCTTGAAATGAATAATCATTGTATATCTGCTACTTCAAATAATGTAAATCTTTCCGAAACCAACCCCGCTAGTAATTCGGAAGAACTAGTGAACAAACCACGTATGAAGTCTGTACTTGTCCAAACTGAACCAATGTCTTGCAAATCATGTAACTTTCAACGTAATCATGATGATAAAGGGTCCGATACCAACATTGATATCTCAGACACTGACGAACCAGAGGATATTCATAATGATGAGTATCAGCCGTCGCAGTTGCTCTCTCTGAACAAAAGGCAATCAGCTACTGACAAAACATACAAATCGAAAAAGAGGAATACGACGCATGTTACCAAGATAACATCTGTTATAGTCGACATTGAAATGTTATTGGAGCTGTTTTATCACTGTCCAAAGTGTGGAAACGAGGTTGAATCGACTAATATCCGCTATTCTGGTGCTACGATTATTGTTGACTATAATTGCAGGTTGGGCCATAGTTCTACGTGGCGTTCTTCTGAACTGGTGAGTCGAAGAATGTTATTGAATGTGAGACTAAGTTCAGCAGCATCTCTAAGTGGCCTTGGCTTCTCAACGCTCGACACATTTTTCAAGCTCTTAGAAATCCCATTGATATCAAAACCTATGTTCTACTCATTGACCAAGACATGGCTTTATCCGGTTATTGTGCAAGATTTTACAGATATATGAGGAATAAAGTTATGGGAGAACTACGACCTTCAGAGACCCTTACATTGTGTGGGGATGCCCAGTTCGATTCTCCCGGTTACAGTGCGAAGTTTTGTAGCTACACAGTTATGGAGTGTGAATCAGATAAAGTTGTGGATTTCATGGTCATTCAAAAAGGTCAATACGAAGGAGAGCTTGAAAAGCAAGCCTGTGAAGAACTGCTTTCAGTTTTGGTGAAAGAAGAAAAACTGAAAATCGCTGATTTCGTTACTGATGCACACAGTGGAATCGGTAAAATGGTCAGAGAGGAGTACCCAGACATACATCACGCTCATGATATATGGCATTTCGGGAAGTCTCTGAGGAAGAAGTTAGCAAAAGCTAGCAAACAGCACCCCAAAATAGCTGCTTGGGAGAACGCTATTGTCAATCACTTTTGGTGGTCGGCTAAAAACTGCAATGGGGACCCAGACCTTATCCTGGAACTGTTTCATTCGTGTATTTTCCACGTTCTGAACATTCATAGTTGGGGAAGAAGGGTCAAGATTCACAACGATATCAAGAAATTGAAAGAGAAGCGGCCCTACCCTAAGCCCCCGACGCTTGATACAGTGAATCAGAAGTGCCTCCATGGAAGTCTTAGCAAAGGGAGAACAAGAAAGGGAATGTGGTTCAAGCTTGGGGACCCTGACTTCGAAGCACTATTCAAGGTTGTCACGAATACCAAGGCATGTAATGCCATGAAGAAATGTGCAAAGTTTCTTCACACTGGAGCATTGGAAGCTCTCCACTGTGCCAAACTGAAATACTTACCAAAAAGAAAGGCCTTCACAATGGATACAACTATAGTGATGATGATGTTGGTTTGTTTGGAACACAATCTGAGACTCAATACTGAATCAAAAACTGTACAAAAAGTTGCATATTCTAGAGCACAAAAGAAGTATGTTCTCAAAAATACCAAAATAGTTGACAATATCTCATTCAAAAAAGCTGTGATGACTAAAGTAAGAGGAAATGTCCAGAAGAAAAGCAAGCAGAGTGTTGATCTATCTCGATATAAGAGAAAAGATGTACCCAAAACATTCCACATGGTTGAAAGACCTAGTATACAAGTGTTGGAAGAACAGAAACTTACAAGAATGAATCGTTCATGAAGTCTGGCCTATACTAAACAGTAGATTACTTATATCATATTATATCTTTAAGACTTAAAATAGGTCAAGGTGGTAAACAATCACAGAATTATCTACAGTAACAGCATGGGGGATTCAACAATATGTTTCAATGTATTTGCGACCTATGTTCATAGTTTTATACTTTGCTGAATGCTGCTAACAGCCTGTCATGTCTTCTCCATTTCATTTGAATTGGCTAATTGAGTCTGAAGTTTTGTAATGAACATTTTTGTTATCAAAAGAATATGTATCGATTAACTATGTCATTACTTTCAATTAGACCTAATTTAATCGCATAACTGCATACCAATCTGTCCGTATATCATCATGTAATACGAGGGTATTTGTAGCGGTGATTAGCGCGTCTGTAGCTCGTAATACAAACACAGGGATTAAGTGACGTCACAGCGCTAGCAACTTAAACCCAATTAACTTCCGTTAGGAAGTAGCTAGAGAGATACGGATTTCGAATATCGGGAGCATTAATGATTATGCACAATATATCAAAAGGACGCCAAAAAAGTTTTTTCAGTTTACTGGTCCTTTAATTGCAAATACCAGTATTCGCCTATATACACTATACACTTATGCGTACCTTACTATAGGTATAATGTATAACCTCTCTAGATACAATACCCAGAAAGTGAATTACTTGGAAGCAGCTGTGCTGCTGCCGCTGAGCAGCACCAGCTCAGATCATGTTACATAACAGGGTCTCGCGAGGAGTATCAAATTACCTCAGCCTCCTATGTGGGTCACCTAGGTAGGCCCTCGGCCTCCTTCGTAGGATACCTACGTAGGACCCTCAGCCACCTACGTAGGATACCTACGTAGGACCCTCAGCCACCTACGTAGGATACCTACGTAGGACCCCTACGTAGGACCCTGGATAGGTATATAAGGCGAGCTCTCAGCAGCACTGCAGAACTTTATTTTACCGCTTGCTGATCGTAGATGTTACGTGTATTGTAATATCATTTACATTTTATATTTGTTATTAACCCAAACTCTCGTTTCCCTGTCTCCCTGATATTCATCTACGTTACTGTCAAGAAACTCTGATACAAGAAGAGAAACAGCACGACAGTAACATTAATGCTAGACTCTCAAAATTGGCAGTGAAACTTGGAGTGTGAATTAGTCCTGAATTCAATTCATTTTTGACACCCAAGTGTTTTACTACTTATATAAGCAATCAAGTTCAATAGGTATGTTATTGCATCCAAAATTCAATTTAAATATTGTCTTAAACCTCTTTTGGTTCTATCAATATTATGAAACCAGGATAAATTAGAAGAAGAAGAAGAGTTCTTGATATCCAAACAAAACACTTTGATGAAACAACTTTTGGAACAACAACATGAATTAAAGCGACTTGAAAACAAGCAGCAGGAGCTCATCAACCTGAAAAAGCAAGCAGAAGAAAGACTTGCTGCTGCCAACAAAGTAGCTACAAATAGTTTAGAGGTGAGTTATTTCTGTTTGAATTCTAATTCTATAAAATCTTCAATAAAAATGATGATGCACCAGAAATTTCCCATTAAAGCTTCAAAATTAACAAATTGATTCAACTGAACCATGAACATGTTTCTGCAGGGTGATGAGAGAAGTAATCCACACAAGATTTACTCCAAGTATAATGCAAAGGAGATTCCCTACCAGATAGAGCAAGTTTCTGAAGGTGTGCTATATTCGATGTTAGAGCCAAGGGATCTGAATGGCTTTAAGTAGCTTTAATTTTAGTCTGTTCTTTATTGGGTGATTCTTCTATATATAAGTATTGTATTATATAGGGACATAGCACATGTCTTAAATCTGCAAACCCTGGTATAAGGTATATGTTTCTCTCCATCTACAATTTCTGTAGGTAAGCAAATGATCTTCAAGTTGCCTAAACTGCAGGAAATTTGGTGTCCTATGAGTCATCAGAAGATGGTGAGGGAGAAGATCCCCTCACCCTTGATAGCTTCCAGTTTGATGCTCTCCAAGCAAAGCTAGCAGACCTCAACCGACGACAGAAACATCTAGAAGAGGTAAATTAGCACCTTAAACTGTATTTTATATCCTGTTGGAATGTATTCAATGCTGATTCCCAGCCACATTTGTTCTGCTTCAGGTCTTCTTAACTTTGAACTTTATTTTCAGAAGTCAATCAGAAATCAAAACATTGCTAACAGCAGTTTCCAGAATGCTAAAAATGAATTGAATGGTATGTTGACTGTTGAGCCCTTGAATCATTTAGTGGTAACTTTTTGATAATTTTAACAGCCCTTTTTCCTCGTTTTGTTTCCTCCAAACACCATAATTCATTAAGATGGAGTCTTATTCAATAAATTCTATTCTTTATGCATGCAAATCACACACATTAACAGTATGTGAATTCAGGTATGTGGCGGTAGGAGTTATTTCGTATTTGCCGGTTAGGTAACTTAATACTTTAATACCTCCTCTGAGTACCTAATGCTCTGTCATGTATTTCTTTTCTATACCTCATTCTAGAGAGGTCACAAAGCTTAATAAGATTCGTTTCAAGAAAGTGAATTCCTTACCAAGGCTCCACTTTACAGCTTCTGCCAATTGCACATGCCCATTGCGCACATTTTCTGCACGAGATGATGTCACTACGACCTTCCCGAGCCGAGATATGATTTTTTACATATCTCTCATCTGCTCCTCGGCTAAAATTGATTTTTCGGTACTTTCCACGGCTCGGATTTTTGCAATATCGGACAGTAGCATGACAACAAGGCACGGTGCAGTAGCAGTTATGTTTAGTATTAAGATTATCTCCCTCTTCTCAGAAGAGACAGATCAGCCAGAGGAGGAAGAGGAGGAGGGAGGCCAGGAGGAGGAGGGAGGGGGCTACGCTACCACCGGGCATGCTAACAACGCTGACTACGATCAGCTGTGTGCTAAGGTGGAGGAACTCCGGGATAGGAAGAAGTACATGGACCAACTGCTCTCCTATTACAATGTGCGTATTACAAACTGTAGAGGGGTATTAAAACTTGAGATTTGCATATCGATGTCTTTTCGGCCTCTATTTAACCGGACAAAAACGACTTTGAGATTTTTGTCCAAAGGCCCGGTAAAAAAGGCCGGTTAAAGTGGAGCCGGTCAAATTGAAGGCCAGTCAATCTAAGACAAAGGAAACTTTTATGACTTGCATTATACAGTGTTAAATTATCTTGAACGTCATTATATGACACGATAATGACCTGCATCATCAAATTAGATCGGTATTTGGGTCTTTTGATGCAAATCATTAAGTATAAATGGGTTTTAGTGGCCATTTTAGATCATAAAATCCTTGATCTGGTAACCAGCAGAAAAATTTTTGTCCAAGGGGCCGGTTAAAATGGTTCAAAAAGGATTCGATTTTTGTCCATAGGGCCGGTTAAAAAAGGCCGGCTAAAAAAAGGCCGGCTTAAAAAAGGCCGGCTAAACAAAGGCCAATAAGGTAGACTGAAATATTTCACTGCTGGTGATGCTCCACAAGCAGTAAATGTGAACTGAGATGTGATATGAGAACTGAGGAAATTTAATTTAAAAATGAATTGTACAAACCATTGAATAAATTATTATTTTTAGGACGAGTTTCGAAAATTTATCATTCTTTCGTCTTTACCCAGCTGTTGCGGGACAGTAACAACGATTCAAAAGAAACGATCGAAGATGACGAAGTACTGAAGAGGAGCAGCGAAAAGTTTGGAGGTAAATGAATACTGAATAGCAATATCTTGTGTAGTGTGTGCCGTTTGGTTTCGAAGTCAGTGAGATTATTTTTAAAAGTTTTTCCTCCAAATCTTTTCCCTTTTCAGACCCATCACAAAGATCGCATGAGCTCATGGACCAAATCAACTGCTTTGAAGCGAAGAGTAAACCAGTCCAGAGCACCCAAACAGAAGCCGCTTTACCACAATACCTCAACAATCTCCGCACCCACCCAGACCCCAAACAACGAACCTCCTCCGAGTCCTCGAGACCCTCTCATTCCTCCAACAACCGGGTGAAGTTCTCAGCTCCTCCAGCCAGGGACTCCTTCCCTGCGGGAATTGAGGAGTTGGCAACCTTCCAACAGAGGAGGAAAAGAGAAGTGGAGGAGGAGGTGGAGGAGATTAATACACCAGGGGTCCAGGAGACTCAGGCACAAGTTACTCAGGTATAAACCCCGGGGGTTCATATAACCAGCTACTCTGAGAGAAATTCTAGATGCTATGCAACTTTCATCGAGCCAGGGAACTTGCAGTTCTGTGTTGAATGTTGATTTCACACGCCATTTACCTGATGTAACCGCCTTTCTTTCAGGAGATGTTATCTAGGAAGAGGGTCGAGGATGAGATAAGACGAGATAAACAGAGAGAAGAGGAGAAAATGGAAGACATTCAGGTGGAACTATTAATCATTCGATCATTGATCTCATTTCAGAAATTTTCATGATCCCGACGGTTAGCAATTTGAATTGCTTTAGTCTGGTTTAGTACTTAAGTCGGTGTTCTCCGAAGTTTGATGTTTGAGATGCTGTCCGCCCTTTCTTTCACCGGTCTGCCAATTACACCAGATCCCCTCAGTCGATGAGAGACCAGCTGGCTACAATTCAGACTGAGATGAGCTCCATCTCCTTCTCAGACGCTGACTCAGCCGAGAATATCACAGAGAAACTACGCGGGTTGGAGGCTACCCGGAACAGGGTCAAGGACCTCAGGGACAGACTCTCCAAGTTCGAGGAGGTTTGTCTTCTGTACTGTGGGGCCAAAGTCCCAACTATTGATGGGGGGGGGGGCAAACCCCCAACTATTACTGAGGGTCCAAACCCCAAACTATTGATAGGGGTCCAAACCCCCAACTATTGGTGGGGGACCAAAACCCAACTTTTGATGGGGTAAAAAAACCCCAACTATTGGTGGAGGGGGGAAACCCCCAACCATTGGTGGGGCCGAATCCTTAACTATTGATGGGGCCGAATCCCCAACTATTGGGGGAACCCCAAATATTGGTGGGGGTATTAGTGTTGTGATCAAGTCCAATCGTAAGATTTTAAACTGTTTAACTTGAGTTCCGCAGAATTTTTTAGCGCGAACATTCGCCATCTACCACTGGATGGCACTGTGATTGCTTCAAGCATATTAGAGGCCTCGCATGCAACTACACTGTCAAGTGTTCCTAACATGCTCCTTTATAATGTGCGTGTAGAGGTCAACATGCACCTCTGAGGTGTGGGAACTTGTCAAAATACCTTACACCTCCTCTAGTTCTGCAAGTACAAATTAAAATGCATGCATGTAACATACATTTTATTCGTGACTGTACAGGAGCTCTGTCACGAAAAATTTGGAGTACACTTACGAACTATGTTACGAAGGAAATGCATGAAGTTACGAATGAAATGCATGGTGGCTCACACGAACTTAGTTTACGATCTTCATATCTCAAAAGTTACGATCTTCTCAACTGAGTTACGAACTTCTATTTTTTGTCTTCGTAAGTCTCCCACGTGACCACTTTAATCGGCGGATAATAAGTCACGTGACTCTTTAAGTCTTCGTAACTCCTACGATCTTCTTAAGTTAGTTCGTAACTCGGGTAAAAATCATAGAAGTTCGTAAGTGCACCTCAAGCTGTACTTACGAAGGTTTTATAGTTCGTAAATCAGCAGAATTTGGTTTAGGTGCTACATCAAGCAAATCATCTCATAGATAATCAATGATATAATCAAATCATGAGATCATTTTCCATGGCATTGGGGGGAAGGATGGTATTTGGCTGAAGTCAGATCTTACCTAAAATTAATTTTTATTTGAAAAGTTCAATTTAATATCAATTACAATATCATAACTTCAACTCAATACTGAAGATCAAACAAAATGCCCATTGATATTAAATTAGGGTCCAGAACACGTCCTTAGGACATAATAACACTAGTCCCCTGACAAGAAACAATCAAAATATATTGTATATAAATGATTGAATCTCGAAAAGATTTCCAGCATTTTGTATTCCAATTGCTCGTTAATTGTTTTGGATAAGTCAATTACTCAGTAGTTCAGAAGGTATTCATAGAGGTATAATTGTACCTAGAGGTAATTGTACCTATAATGGAAAGGGTAGTATTTGCCTTGGAACAAACATGATTCATCTTTGTTTCAGTTAAGTATGGACTATGGATCCTGGGGATTGAACTTTGCGTAAAACCTAAGAACTGAAGAGGCGGTGAAGCACAAACTGAAAGGTGTGATGAATTCCATGTTCAAACAATGTCCTACAATAACAAGCTATTGACCTGTATGAGCCTCTGCTTCTCCGGTGATCAAACACGATCTCAGCGATAGGGTAATTGTCCCATATTAGGCATGGTGTATAGTGTACTTCATCTATATATGGTAGCCATTATCCAATCACGTGGGTCAGACAATTTAATAAATTTGTGGTAACCTTCTTCGTAAAATGCCGTTCGTGTGAGACACATTCATGAATTTCGTTCGTAGAGTTACGAAGCAAAAGTTTCGTGTGAGTCACGAGTAGAAGTTCGTAACACTTAAGAAGTTCTTAAATATTTACGAACTATGTTACGAAGATATTTCGTGACGGAGCTCCAGTGTACAAAAAAGTCTAACATTTTAATACATATTGTACACGGTATTTGAATATACATACACAATACACATACACGAGCGCACAACTTACTGTGTTCCCACATATTTTCATTAATAACTTGACGCTCCTGCGATCACCTAAATATGCATGACATCTCGCACGTAACGTGGCTGGTACCGAATCAGATAGATCTTGTCAGAAAGTATAACAGTATTTTATCTACAAACCACTGTACATAATCTGATCAAATCCATGTACCTACCAACCCATTGTGCATATTTCTTGACATGAGTAATTACATCAATTGATTTCTAATTGTCTAAAACTTGAGCATGAATAAAAACGTATGATTTATGTAGCAATATTCTTGTTAATGGGACCCTTTTTCTTTTAAAATCACAAAATTTCTCAAACATGCATATTAGCATTACAGCCTATTTAAATAGAGCCTCTTTACGTTCACGTGAAACAAGAAGAGCGCTCCATGTATGAATTATGATTTACCAATTATCTAGTTATCGTTTACCAATTAGACAGCCTTCTAACATGCTATTCTACAGTACTAATGACCTCTAATGTAGTCAGACAGAGGGCTAACTTGCTGCTTTGTACATTGGCTAATGTTCGTACACTGTCTTATACCAGCAGCACCGTTCATTGTATGAACTAAGACATCAGACATGGTTTTTTACTAAGACATTGTATGAACTGAGATATGGTTTATGCTAAGACATCCTATGAACTTTGTTATGGTTCAGATAAGTCATATTCCTGTCATATCGACACGGCGTTCTCGTAAGATCCCAAAATCGTCATGAGATTGACCAATCATCGCACGAGTTTACGGTCAACTCGTGCGCTGATTGGTCAATATCAAATGAAAATTGGGTAACATGATCCTGTAAAGACTTACCTAGTGTATGTTGATTAAAGTTCTTGATATAATTCAACTTAACAATTCAGTATGCAGAAATTTAGTTGGCTTCGTTTATGCCGTCTATTTTTGCAAAAAAAACAGCGCACAACTGCACACTTTATACCATTATTAATGTACTGTACAACATGTCAACGGAAATTACCCAAATATTTGACCACATCTTGTCCTGTTGTTCAACCAGTTAGTGGAAAATTGCTTGACGCCAAAAAAACTTATTTGCTTATTTGATTTAATAATAATAAGGCCTACCCTATTATTCCGATTCTTGGGCTACGTTTTTTGTTGTTTTTTAGTTATTTTTTTGGGGTTTTTGGCCTTCATCCTCCCAATAACTAAGACGATATTTGAGATTGAGAACTGATAAAACTGATTCATATCAACAAAGAAATGCGTATAATCATAATCATCCACTTTTTGAATGGTATCTCCCTGATTATGTTACTCTCCTTCGGTCCTCCAAGGCATCTATTCATTCTGTAAGTGGATTCCGACTTTTCACCTGACAGCACTTTATCTCCCAATCGTTTCCCAAACTATAACCCTAAATCTACCCAACGCCTTAATAACTCAGACCCTAATCTTTGCCCAGAGATAGAGTGTAGTGTGGTGAAATGCCGTGAAGTGAAATGCCGTGAGGTGAAATGCCGTGAAGTGAAATGCCGTGAGGTGAAAAGTCCGTTCCCCGCTGTAAAATACAGCTAGCCATGTCCTCCTTGGTTTTAAGTCGTTACCCTGCTGCAGACACCACGAGCTTTAAGTTTGAGGTTATTCTTGAGGACCCATACACCACTGTTCTTATCAATCAGTCCAAACTTTCCATCTCCCGTATAGTGAGAGTAGTTGAAGTAATTGACGGAAAAAGGTCCATCGTTCTTATTCCATTGGTAGCTATCAGTGGTTTCAGGCTTGTTTAATCCAATCCAAAAGTAGTTGAACATCTTGTTGAACTTCTTATATCCAGGCCACCGTGCATTGGCCATGTTTACAACTTGATCGTTGTCCTGCACTGTAGGAATGACTGCCAGGTCCCAGCCAGATTCCCCGTCCTTATTCATCGCCAAACACGAGTCTCTGCAATCCTTCCTCGTAACCATCTTAGCGTCCGCACAGAACTCGTACTCCAACCCTGGGTGCTCCGTTATGGACACGGTGTAACCCGAACTGGAAGAAGCGGCAGGAGATGTTGTTAGGGTCGTTCCGCTTGTAGTTTATGTACCCTTCTTCTCCGAAGATAGTTCCGTAACTCCCCCGAACTCGCATGAAGGTTTTGGTGTATCCGACCAGCAGTTGAGCGTGGTTGTAGGGGGTAACGGCACACGAAGCATCAGAGTAGATTCCTCCTGAATAGCTGTAGTAGTTGCCACTGATCTGTGCACCGAATGCGACAGGGGAGGTCTGCACTGCTCTTAGGAAACTCTCTTCATTGTTACCTACTGGATACCAGTCCTGGATCCTAACGTCCTCCAACGCATTGTTCTTCCTGCTATTTATCCAGTCAGTGTAGCCACAGGGTTCGTAGTCCGCTGTGTACGGAAAATCACTCTCCGACATCATGTATTGTCTGTCTTTTGTCAGCTGGAAGACTTCATTTACCTTGGCTCCTGCGCACCCAGAGAATGTGAAGCTGCAATCCACGAAGTACTGAGCAGAGAAGACCTTCTCCACCCCTTTGAGCTGCTTGTAAAGCGCCTCCAGCGCTGTCTTTGCAGGGAACACCCAGCAACACCCACAACCCATCTGATCCTCCACGGGGGGCAGCCCTAACTCCCACTCCCAGTAGGTGAAGAAGTCGGGTAGAGCTCCGAGGTTACCTGGGATGAAGTGTTGCAAAACATCACAAAGTTTAGGTGTGTAATGAATATCGGATAACATGCTCAATATCTGATTGATTGAAAACCCCGAGGGGCACCGCTAAGGGCTTCAAAAACTTGATAAGATGCTCAATATGCTAATATGGGGAAATGAACCTTTTTAACTGTGCTACCATGGCTTTAATTTAGACAAGGTAGCTGCGAGATTGACATTGGAGTTGCCTAATTTCTACTTACCTGGAGCCTCCTTCCCCATCCTGTGTGGTGTTTTGTCAGCAGATAACTCCTGCTCCATCAGCAACTGCATGGTCGAATTAGATTGTATCCTAGTCATGCCTTCTAGTGCTGCTTGCTCTTCATCGTTGTTCACAGAGAACCTGTTCAGAGACTCCAACAGCACCTCACTAGCTGTCAAGTCCACACTTTCCTTCGTTTTTACCAGTCTGTTGAACCTCTCGTGGTAATCTCGTTTATCCTTGATCTTTACATCCCATCTCTTAATGGTGTTCTCGAACAGTTTCTGAACGTCGTCAATGGTGCTTTTGCTGAATGCACAAGCACTCAATGTGAAGATAAGGAACACAAACCTAAACATATGGACTATGGTCAGGCCGCTGGTCAGGAATATGCAATGGTTTGAATGTCTTCACTTTGTCTCTATATATATGAATTCCCCCCCTCCCCTTTCTCAGGGTGACAGGTGTCTATTTCTGAAGGGACAACGCCCCGTGAATTGACAAAACAACTGTGTTCTTTTGAAGTTTAATTTCACACGGGGCTGTTTAATTAAACATATTTCCGTTGAATTTTTCACTGTCACTTGAAAAGAGTTCGATAAGTTGTTCATAAATATCAATTATTATGACATTTTGTTCTGTTAGCAAACAGGTGGAATGGGTAACATAGGTCAGGAGTTATTATTGACACCCACTCATTATTTTAATATCGACAGAAATGTCAATAAATTGCTAGCTTTCTGGTGACCGGTTGTAAACTATATAATTTGAATTATTAGAGTTTAGAATTCAAATTCTACGTTTACAACTGAACTGAACCGTTGTGAACATAACATGGTGTTGAAACCTTATTTCATATTCTAGGAACTTCAATTCAATGAAACAAAGCCAGTACTCTCGATGTGCTACTTCGAATGAACTTTACTGCCAAATATGATGAATGAATCACCATTTAAGCATTTACCTTACGAGACATATCTATTAAATATAAGGTACGAAATTTTTGGATTTATCAAAAAATCCCCTTATTTTGAATCGTTAGCTACATTAGGTTTTTACCGCATCAAAAAATATTGTTGTGCATTTTTGAAATTGCGACTTCGCCTGTAATGACAGTGCGCGCGTGAACTTCCGATGCGATTTGCCAAAATCAATTTCAAAATCTACAGTTTTTGAGGAAAACCCTTGAAACTTGGTAGTTATGTTCTATGGCATCAAAAAAAACTTTCCTATAAGCCGGTTTTTGATTCAGGCCTCAGAAGTGAAAATATGGATTTACAAAGTTGGCTCCTGTCCCAAAATGTTCAAAATGACAATTCTCAAATTTCAAAATTAATATTTTCACTTCTGAGGCTTCAATAAAAAATCGGCTCGCGGGAAAGTTTATTGAGGCGTTTTTGGGTCAAAATTTTACTATTTATGGTAGCAAAACCCTGGACATATTACCACAAGTAGAATCTATGATGATTTACCCAATAGGGAATCTACCTTACGAGACAAATTTATTATTTCAAAAAAATCCCCATATTTTCGTTCCCCACAGAATTTCAAAATGACGTCATCATCATACGTTAATATGCGTGGTATTTCCCAAAAATATCCCCAAATTTCGTACCCCCTTATTTTCGATCCCCAGAATTATTGTTCCATGTAAATTTACTTCGTACGGTACATTTCCCTGAGCATGTTTTATCATCGCCCCTTCATCTCCCAGGATGACGAAGTAACAGAGATTCCTAACATGGCAGGAGGTACTGAAGAGGAGAAACTACAGGCCTTACTGAGGGCTAGGGAGAAACTTCAGAGTTTACATGACCTGGCAGCTAAAGTCAAGGAGGTACTGTTGACATTGATGTGGGACCTAGTAGGGGCCTTTTGAAAACTTCCCCCTCCCTTAATTCGGGAAAAGTTGTTATCTGTTCGATTTCCATTAGCGTATAATGATCATCAAGAACGAAGCAGTATCACGTAGCAGTCAGTTACTGTAGGTGAATTTGTATTCATTACTTTCCTCTTTGAAATACTGAGTATTTCATTTCAGGCTCGTGCGGGTGGTAACGGAATCCCAGCTGAACTACTGAATGAGATCAGCATGATAGCGCCTAAATCTAACCCTGAGGTGAGTAGTTTATTGAAGAGAATAAACATCAGCTTCTGTCGTATGGAATGAAATTTGAAATGCCGGGAATGAAATTGGAAATGTGGATCATTGCTTAATTGGTTTTGGTTCAAGTTCATCGAAGATTATCTGCGGACTTGTCAAAATAAGTAGAACTTGAAAGTTGAAGTCTTCTCGAAACTTAAAAAGTCCGTTTTGTCTCTCATGTTTCACAGAAAGCTGATTACCGTTAGCATGTTAGTCGATGGTAACCTAATCACGAGCCCTCTAATCGTGCTATGGTTGGATTATGGTTCCATTAATCGCATTATTGCACCCCTACATCGGGATTTAACAAAACAATACCCTGCTTAGCTAGCATAATTAACTGATTTTCGTGTATAGCGGGAAAATAATGTACACTGCGCGCCATCTCAACTTTATGGAACGCGCGAACGCCGAATCTTATTCTTGCTCAAAAAGGCCCATACAACAAGCATTGAGTGTAATATCAGTTGGGGCGCGCGCGTTCAAATCAAATTAAATTTGTCTTTCCCACCATTTTGTAACTTCCATCAAATTTCAGAGCCCGGGTCAAGTAACTGAAGAGCCTGCATTTGAAGAGCAAGTTGAAGATGAAGATTTAGGAGACACTTCAACTGATGAGAAACTCAGTGCCCTGTTACGTCGGAAGATGGAGTTGGAGACCATTCAAAACGAGCTGAAAAACCTCAGGGATCAACAACAGCTTCTATCGGAAATGGACCACGAGGTATAGTGTCATCCAATGTTGATATAGTTATGCTGTAAAATTTGATAGTGTAATAATCAAAATAAAAAGACAAAACATTTAACGAGTGTGGAAGTAATAAATACCAAAAGTGTGCAAACATGACCTTCACACCGCACCCTACTCCCAATACTTCCTCGCCATTTCTGGGCTCTGGCGGCGCATATTTAGAACCATCAATGGTAAGGAGTCAGGGTACTGCAAGAATTTGTCACCCACCGTGTGAAACACTCAACTGTTTTCTCCTTCAGAACCCGAACAAGGCACCTGCTCGCGCTGTTCCAGAAAGTGACAGGGAGCTTCTCTGGGAGAGTCTAAGGGAGAAACAAGCTGCTCAGTTGGACAGACTCAAGAGGAGCGAAGCTAAATACGAGTAAGGGATTAAGACTGGAATCCTGAGATATTTACTGATAGTAGACTGATACTGGGCGTCTGTAAAACATTTTACCCGTCTATTTGATAGTTTACATTCCTGTATCGTTTTCATGAAATTACTTTTTCTTGTGACATTCCTTGAAAATTCTTGTGACATTCCTTCAACATTCATTTAACTTTCTTGTGACATTCATTTCACTTTCTCATCACATTCCTTGAACATTCATTAAACTTTCTCATCCCATTCCCGTAACATTCATTATTACATTCCTTTAATTCCAGGGGTGATTCTAACGACGGTTACACTACTCGAGCAACCTGGGGTGGTAGCAGCATCAGGAGCCTTGAAACCGATCAGGCGATAGGAGACGATATTGAGGGAGGCACATATCCTGAGAAAACATTTGATGAGGAGGAAAATGACGAAGAGAACGAGGAAAATGAAGGTTCTTTTCTTCTTACTTTGGAGTGGGCGGTGTTTCAAAGACATTGATATGTAAATGAAGTGAAATTAACATGTAAACTGAAATGTGAATATCGCCTCTGGAACGTGTTCGTCATTCCCTCACGTTTCCACCAATCAGAGCAAGCAGAACAGTCACGTGACACTAGAATACTGTACGAAATAGAGACTAACTACTGGATAGACCACTGTAAGCAGCTCAGTAAGCAACTAGCTGAGAGGACCCACACTATCCATGTTCTACTGGGAGACAAGGCTAGCAAGTAAGTAGACTCCATGTTCTGTTGGGAGACAAGGCTAGCAAGTTAGTAGCTTCCAGACGAGGCTAACAAGTAAGAAGCTGTCAGGTGTTATTATTTACCTAACTCTGTTACTCCGACTTTGTTTTGAGTCAGTAACGACAAATACGCGATTCTACTTCACCAATTCACCATTCTACGCCATGATACCTCGAACGTCAGACTGTCTTCATAGATCTATTTCATTCAATATACAACGATCAGTATTTGCTGTGGATATTCCTTCTACTACTCTCCTCCCAGATCTGACAGTATGTTTGTGGAAGGTGGCAAGGCGGACCTCTTGTCTCGCATTGAGCACTTGACAGTAGAGAACGAGGCGCTGCATTCCGAGCTGAACGAGATATACGGAATGGACGCCTTCCAGCACACCCCCCACTCCAACATGAAGCGTCGTGCTGACGAGACGGAGTTCAGTACTCCAGCAGGGAAGAACAGGACGGGAGACAAGTCCGCATACTGCTCCCCCTTCTCCGCCAACTCCACACCTTACTCCGCCCGGAGCCGCCCCTTCCGGAAACCTACAACTCCCTCTGCGTACCCAGGGTACCCCATGTACCCCCGATACATGCACCCCTTCTACCCGCCCCCTCACTTCTTCCACCCCTACTACCAGCCCTACCCTGCTGAATGCAGTGCATAGTGAGTCCCCGTGGCAATTAATTGTCAATGCAATCGTCAATTAGTAGAGTAATAGGTGGCAACACTGTTTGGGGCCACCCACACATCGAGGCAAAATAGCTTTAGAATCGATGGCCTAGCATAGCGTTGCCCCCTGATTTTCAAAACATATCCATGACATATCTTGAATAGTTTGTCCTCGCATTTGACCAATTGTTTTGTTAATGTGACAGAGAATATTTATTATTTTATCATTCATTATCATTTTCAATATCTCTTAATTGTTTTCATTGAACCTATTGTTAACAATATAATTCCGATTGATTTGAGCAATAACTCTCCTCAGTTCGGAAGACACCTCGTATACTGGAAACCCTTACTTCCCCCACTACCCCGGGTACTCCAGCTACAACCACTCTTTTGTCGATCAGAGGTAAACTCGAACAATAGTCTTTCTTCCGGGGTGCTAAACCCCGCGCATGAGAAATAGGTGGTTTAATACGTCATCAACTCACTACGTAGTGCTTTGATAATGACGTCATTTTAACCGCTTATTTCTCCTGTGCGCGAATGCGTGATTAGATTTGTGAATGTAGTTGAGGCCACCGTTGAAATGATCCAACGAATCCAGAGATTGATCTATTCAGAAATATAGAAATTTCAGATATGGGCATTTTCAATGTTGATTCCGTTGAAAGACTGCAATTAAATAAGACGTTCTACTTCCTTAGTTCCCTTTCAAAAGATGTGCGCATGTTTCAGTATGCGATCTGAGGGTAATTCATCGTACGTGGTGGAGCAGTCGGAAGGGACGCAAACCGAGCGGAGACAGTCTGCCGACAAGTCAACATCAGCCGAGGTGAGGGGTGAGGGACCGGGGGATCGGGGTGCGGAGTGAGGTGGGCATTGAGATGAGGGGTGAGGTGAGGGGTGAGGTAAGGGTGAGGTGAACTGAATCAATACTGGATGGGTTTTGAATCGCGTACAAACGTTACCCCATCCTCAAAAAAGCTACCAAGCCCCCCGAATTCCTTGACCCAATTAGTTTTCATGGCAAATAAACTAAGTTATTTCATTAATAGATTTACATTATATTCAAACTAGAAAATGATAAACAAAATAATGTGAGCAATTGACCTTAAACTTTGTCACTGTCAATTGCCAGGTTTCACAACACTTTAATGAGACACACGAGCTGATTGTAAAATAGCAAAGTACTTTCAGAACATCATCAGTGCTACAATCATATTTCAGGCCCCCATTGCCTATCGAAATGTCAAAAGTTAGTGTGTTATCAGAAAAAAACATATTATACTGTAAAGTCAATTAATAATAAGTTAATTTAAATTTAAATTTCTATTTCTCGTAATCAAAATTCAAATGTGAATATCTTACTCAAAGTTATACTTTAATAGAAATTCGTTCCGGGCGGTTACTTCAAGTTCATCAACTGGCAAGTTTAAGAAATTTGGTTTGACTATAACTATCTGAAAGATTCAATCTTATGAAAGACTAGCAGGCCCCCATTCGGCGCTGCTACGCAGTGTCTCGTCCGCAAATCTCGGACCTACACAGTTCAAATTAATGAAAAACTTTTTACCACATCGAAAAATTCGAATCAGAACCAAAGTTGTTCAGTGGAGTAGCGTATCAAAACTAACAAAGCAAGAAATAAAATTCACACCCTTCTCCTTACCTTTCAAAAGTATTTTTCTTCCCGGTACTCGCCACATTTTTTCCCACCAAATCAAATTTTTATATGCTTTTTGTGGACCGCTCGCTTCGCTCGCGAAATGTCCATTGAAAGAAAATATTTTCAATCATATTCAAGATATGAATGATTCATGAACAAATCCTGATGCTCTGATATAAACGTAAGTCCAACAGTAATTGTAAGCAGGGGTCTGGGGGCGGCAGCCCCCAGCAATCCAGATGTACCAAGTAGATAGGAGAATCGTTTTCTTACGATTGTTGCTGCCAATATTGAGGCTAATTGCATGGAGAACTGCCAATGCAAACGTAATTCCACGTAATTAAATAATTCCAACAGTTGTGAGCAGTGGTCTGGGGGCGGCAGCCCCCAGTAAGCCGGAGACGTTCAAAGTAGATAGGAACATCGTCTTTTCAAGATTTCTGCTGCCAATTTTTAGAATAATATCATGGTCAACTGATATAATTAATGTAAGTTTAACAGTAGTTAGCAGGGGTCTGGGGGCGGCAGCCCCCAGCGAGCCAGACGTTTCAAGTCGATAGAAACATCGTTATCTTAGGATTTCTGCTGCCATTTTTGGGCTAATTAGTAATAGCATGGAAAATGATATATAAACGTCAGTTCAACAGGTATGAGCAGGGGTCTGGGGGCGGCAGCCCCCAGCAAGCCAGACGATTTAAATAAATAGAAACATCGTTATCTTAGGATTTTAGCTGTCAATTTTGAGGCAACTAGCATGGCAAACTCCTAATTATATATCAAACTTACATCCACAGCTCTATTAAACTTTATGTCTGGGGTCTGGGGAAATTCCTTGACACTGGATGTTAGGAAGATTCCTAGTTACTGGGAATTGAGAAGATACCTTAGTAAGTTAGTACCAAGGAGTGAGAAGATCCCTTGCCATTGGAAATTGGGAAGGTTCATTGCCACTGGGAAGTGGGAAGGTTCGTTTCTACTGGGAAGATGGAAGTTTCGTTATCACTGGGAAGTAGGAAGATTCCTTACTACCGGGAAGTGGGAAGATTCCTTACTACTGGGAAGTGGGAAGATTCCTTACTACTGGGAAGTGGGAAGATTCCTTACTACCGGGAAGTGGAAGGATTCCTAACAACCGGGAAGTGGGAAGAATCGTTATCACTGGTAAGTGGGAAGATTCGTTGCCACATGGAAGTTGGAAGATTCCTTACCAATGGGAAGTGGGAAGATTCCTTACTACCGCGAAGTGGGGAGATTCATTGCCACTAGGAAGTGGGAAGATCCCTAACCATTGGGAAGATTCGTTGCCACTGGGAAATGGGAAGATTCCTTACTACCGCGAAGTGGGGAGATTCGTTGCCACTAGGAAGTGGGAAGATTCGTTGTCACTGGGAAGTGGGAAGATTCCTAACTACCGGGAAGTGGGAAGATTCGTTATCACTGGGAAGTGGGAAGATTGCTTACTACCGGGAAGTGGGAAGATTCGTTGCCACTTTGCTTTGTGACTGATCAAAATTTTCGAAAATTTCAGATTTTCGGAAAATTTCCCGGTAGATCAAAAAAATTTCCCGGTACTCACGAGTACCCGGAGTACCGACTTTTGAAAGGTAAGCGGCCTTCTCATATCACCATAGCAACGCAAGCATTTCCCACCATCTGCACGTGCATGCCGACACAAACCCATACACACATCGACACAGTGCCCACACACACGGTTTTCCCATTCTAATCTATGATGCCGACACAATGGCCCATACACACGCCGACACAAAATCCACAGTGTCCACACACACGGTTTTCCCATTCTAATCTATGATGCCGACACAATAATCCACACACACGCCGACACAAAATCCATACACTCTTACGAAATTATATAATCAGAGATGATTTCAGATTTGATCAATCAATAATCACAGAATGTCTGCGTTAAATCTCAAAAGTTGAATTTTTAAATTTGGGGAGCTTAGGAATTATAAAATTAATGTTTCCTCGATTTTGTCTTCTTCATAACATAAGCACATAATCAATAATGTTATTTTGACGGAGAGCCTGGCATCTCATGTTTTTGTAATACCATAATCCATTACTGAAGCGCCCTTTCCATTCATTTTAGGGATAAACTAATTGTCTGTTTCGTTCAAACTGAAAAGTTAGTATATTATTACATAGTAGTGTAGTGTATGTTATTTTGTAAGATTATAATTTCAAAAAGTTTCTGACATTTCGAGAAAAGTGTCCTTTTATTGGGCAAAAGTTACAAACCTGTGAATTGTATTGACAGCTGCATCAATTTCAAGATATTTCTAAAATTTGCGATCAATCAATCAAGAGATATGTCGATCTTGGCTCTCCTTGACTTTCCGTCAACTTTATCATTTCCTAGATAGATATCTAAGTTCGAGTAAATAATTCTGGTGATACTGTGAAAATGATTGAATTTGTGAGAATGATTGAATTGGTGAAAATTATATGATTTATAAGTAAAAAGGATGGGATTTAAGTAAAAATGATGGGATTTGTGAAATTAAAAGAATAATTGCCTTTGCCAGGAGATATTACCGACCCCTTCCATTTTAGCCCCTTTCCCAATATTTGTTAGAATAACTGGTTCTTTCATTCATTAATTATCAACACTTTAATTGGCTACTTGACACACGTTCTTCAACCACCTCAATTTAACTATCGTGTCGTTGAACTATCGCACAATTGATACCTCACTTTGGGAGCGTGTACGTAACGGCCGAGCTGTGCTAGGGTGTTACAAGCTCGCAAAGTGAGTGATGTAACACCATGGAGCGGGTGCTATTCACATTCCATCCTCTCACTTTGAAAGCTGTGCTGGACTCTACCGAGCTGTGCGCGGGCACAGCTCCGTAGAGTGTAACTGAGGTGTCGCCACCTCTGAGATCGGTGTCTGAAATTTCCACGAAAGCGCCATTCGTCCGTGGGTGATACTGATTCAACAGTATGTCCACGTACGTACATGGCGCCGCGCGATCGGAAATTTCAGAATGATTCTCATTTCTCCTGCGACGCCTGCGTTATAATTCCTCACCGGGTCTGTAGGGAGCTACAATGGCTGAGAAGGTGTCCTCCGCTGTGATGTAGAACTTAGCAGCTCTTCTTGCGGTCCACAACGAGACATCCGTACAGCGCCTTGCCAGAGCAAAGGACTTATAAGCATATCCATTACAGTTTCCCATAATAGCTCCGTTCTTGTAATCGATTAAAATGGCATATTGATTAACGGGGCGGTTTGATCCGCATATCACAAACTCATGAGTGGAAATGGAGTGGGTGAGGTCGCAATGCTGGACAGTGATGGTTCTATTCAGCATATCCACGTTAATCTTCCCTATTTCCTGTCCCTGCGTGTCTAGCATCATGACACTCAGCATGTTGTTAGAGGCTGTTATCTCCGGCCTTTCTGAGACAGCCATGCCTTGTGGGCAGCACCTCACTAGGAAATAGGAACGCCAGACCATATCATGGACCATATCGTGCTCAACCGGCTGCCACTCCAGATCTGTTATACAAGGGGGTGTAAATAGTACTTAACAAAGTAATCAGAGCTCGTGTGTTTTATTTCTTAAGTGTTGTGAGACTCGGTAATTGACAGTGACAGTTCATAGGTGACGTTATATTAATAAAAGTACAAAATCAAAAACGTTTGATTAAAGAATGGTTTGATTGCTCGTGTATTATAAATGCTTCATGGCTTGACCGACCAGCTTGGATTTCACTCATGTAGTCTATGATATGATGACCTATGTTACTAACTAAAAGTAGAATCAGCTATATTGACTTACTATTAAATTGAGCCACTGTGCCAGGCAGGAAGAAGATTCCTATGAAAAAGGGGTACAAATGCCATATTTTCCCCATTTCACGTCCAGTTTGAAGCAACTTCTAAGAGAGAAGTTGCCTGAGAATCGCCCTAAAAGCGGGTGCAAGGTTGGAGAAAGCACGACCTAAGGCTCTCTCACTGAGGCAAGGAGCAGGTTGTGTGGAGATATCTCAGAGGAGTGGGTTATATAGAGCGTAGAATTCTGAGAAGACGCAGCATCAGCATACTCGGTATCAGCATGCTCAGAAATGATGAGATTATTATATTCCGAGAAAACGTCAAGCAGCCTATTTTTCATATTCTAAGGATCTCTACTCATACAATCCAACTCTCCTTCCCGATAACTGCCAGTCAGCAAGGGAGCAATTCTCTTTGACAATAATGTGAGCAATGACAATGAAATCCTCTTTGAGAAAAGCAAGCAACGATGCTAGTGCCAATGACCAGTTTCATTGAGCAGAAGTCCTGAACTTTCCTCAACCGTCACTTCTTTACAAGGTTTATGCCAAACTGTCACTTCTTTACAAGGTTTATGCCACTCCGCCCCATGAACGCCAGCTGGTCTGAAGGATCCTTTGTCTGAAGGATCCTTTGTCTGAAGGATCCTTTGTATGCCACATCTTCCAGCTTCCAGGTTTTTCAGATAACACGTCATTTTGATAACGCGCTAATGCCTTCGTGCAGCTCTCATAGTGACATGGTGCCATGAACTCTTCAAACCGTTGGGTGCTTTACAAAGCAGTCTACCATTCTTAGGTCGCTGCTGCACATGACAAACAAAGCTTCTCCTCCTTTTCTTCTCCTGACAATTGACATTAGCAAGGTTTTGAATACCCCCTTTATCATTGCTTATTGTCTGCTCGTTTAATTGCTCTCTGTTAGTCCGCCGGAGGATTTGCTTTCCTAGAATTATAAAAATGATTTTATTAAACCCACGTGCAGTCCCCCGCATGTATTTCTCGGTAGACAGCAAAAAAGCATCTCTGCATCTATTGAAGTGTACAGAAAACAGAGGAGTTAACCTCACCTACTTTAAACCGTCTAATGATGTAACTTTGCGCAACTTATTTGAGTTCAACCTACTACCAATTGAAAATCTGTCTCTAAAAAGTCTCATATATTTCCCTCTAAATAGTCTCATATTTCCTTCTAAATGGTGTCAGATTTACCTCTAAATGATTTGAAATCTGCCCCTAAATATTCTCAGATTTCCCCATAAAAATTCTCAGATTTCCCACTAAATAGTCTCATATTCCCCTCTAAATGACCTCAGCTTTCCCTCTTAATCCCCCCAAACTCCGCTCTAACCACCCCACTATTACCACAGGAACGTAAGAACAGTAACGGAGGAGGTAAGAACGTGTCCTTCTCCCTTTCCCAAGTGAAGTCATCAGGGGACACTATCAGCACCCAATACCCTACTCCAAGGAAACACGAAGCTTACCAGAAACTAGCAGGTACTTTCTTGCCTTTAGACCAGAAACTAACAGGTACTTTCTTGCCTTGATTTACAATAGAAACTAACAGGCGCTTACTGTTTACTTGTCTTGATTTATACCACAAACTGGGAAGCGCAAAAAATTTGGAGCTTTTGGTGCCAAAAATATTTGAATTAGGGCTGATTGATCAATGTCGAATATTCTCCCCCTTTTCAGAATCACGAGATAAAGAGAACCCTGCTCCCACCACCCAGGAGGAGGAGGATAGTGACTCCTCCTCCTCCGTGTCTCTACAGATAGTAGAGGAGCCTCCTGAGTTCGGGGGGAAAGAGAAGAGCTCCTCCTCCTCTGCCTTTGACACCCTCCAGAACACTGTGTATAGTGAGGTAGCTAGCCTCATCTCTGCTAATGAGACCAGACCTCATTACTTGGTGGAACTCGTCAAGGAACTAGCTGGTGAGTGACTCATGTTAACAGTTGCTTGTAAATTAACCGTTTTTAACTTGAGTCTGTTTCGGAAGGGACCCCCTGATATAAATTTAAAATGCACCTGGATTTGGTTCAATTTACCTTCTTCTTAGATTATTAACTGCATATTATACTGATGAAAAAACGTGAAATGATTTTTTGTTTTTTTCTTAGATTATTTTTGAGAAAAAAGAATAGTATGTTGACCTTCCCCCCTGACTCTTGATCTCCAGCCCTCCTTGTGTGATCTGTGGCGGAAATTATTATAGGGCCACAACTTCTACAGATATAACTAAAGTCGGCCCAATATGTTAGTATTGGCTGATGAGATTGAACATAGGCGCGTTACATAATCAATTTTGAAATTGAGTTGAAAAGTAAATGGGAAAGAGGGGGGTGACTGGGTTTGACTGATGGGCCGAGGAGTGAGGAACTGGGTGTTACTGTCCGTTCGTTTGATCTGTTTAACTGTCTTCGACTAGATCAAGGCACCCACTTAATGATGTGGAATGAACATGAAATAACTAAATAAGCAGCCACGTAGCTAGTATTTTGACCATGGGATGCATGCCGAAATGTAGGGGATACTGAGCAACACATTTTGACCAATATCACTGAGGATGCAAGTTTTTCAGGTGATGCAAGCCAACTTTCCAGGGGATGCAGAGCATCCCCTGCATCCCTTCAAGCTACGTGGCTGGAAATAAGTAAACCCATTTCAGTTCCTAGTTATGAATAAATCCCTGATACTTCTTTTTCAAATGAATGACACCCAATGTCAAACGCAGCAATTAAAAGCAAGATGTTCTTTAAAACCGGAACGCTCATACTTTATGAAGGTTTAATTTACGAGGACACTTAGTGTCCGAGTGAATTTAATCATGATTAAATCATTCTTATTATTTGTACTATTTTAGGAGGAAATACCGGACTTAATTTTCACGGACCTGAAAATCACGGACATGAGTTTCACGGACATTAATATTCACGCTGAGGTGCTCAGCGTGAGTGTAATTTCCGTGATAATTATGTCCGATAAGGTATGCTGCCTATAAAAACAGTGAATTACATATTCACAGGAGATATCAGGATATTATTACAAACGTTCTGACATGGTTCACTTAAGCACTAAAAATTTCATTATATCTACCCGTACATTATGAGAAATAAAAACGGCTATTTTTCTTTCATTTCTCTGTCATTCTGGACTATCCTTCTGATCTTCTCAGAAGATTATTCTGTAATGTGCAGCTCTGTACTGTGCAACTTTGTGCTGTGTTTTGTAGATTAAAATAACTTCTTGAAGCCTCCCTTACACCCTTATTTCTTGCCTAACTCTTTAGTAACCTTAGTTATTTAGTTCATGGCGATGCAAACAGACAACACGGTGGATTCTGCGAGAAAACCAAACAACGTCATTTTCAAGAACCGAAACCTAGATGAAACACAAGAAAGTGACAAAACTGGAGGCAGTACTGGAACACAAGGAAATGTCGCAGACCGCCACACTAATACCGGTCTAAGAAACTGCAGCTGGAAGTTCTACTTGGCTGTTTCTGGGGCCCTCCTAGGGGGCGGCCTCCCCTTCGGTATCGCTGTAGGGAGCATGGCTAACACCTTGTCTCTGGTTCAGGAAGAGTTCAGCAGCTCCGACTTGGTTATGAGCGTGTTAGTGAGTGGCAACCCTATTGGGGGTTTCCTGGGTGTCATGATGGCAGGGTATCTAGCTGATATTATGGGGAGGAAGGTGACCATGCTGCTGAACACCGCACCTTTTGTGGCGGGGAGTGTTCTCATGGCTACTGCGCCTAACATGGTTGTCATGGTGGTAGGGAGAGTGTTAGTGGGGGTTGGGGTGGGTGTTGGCTCTGTAGTCACTAACATATTCCTGTCTGAGATAAGTCCTGTGTCAGTGAGGGGCTCCATGGGGTGTCTGTACGGGGTCATGCTGTCTACTGGGACTCTCCTATCCTTCCTCCTCAGTATGCCCCAGATCATGGGCGCCTCCTCCCTAGGATGGAGGTTATTCTTCACACTGCCGACTCTCACAGGACTTTACCAATGTGTCGTGGTTTTCTTCTCTCCGGAGTCTCCTATTTACCTTGCATCTAGGAAGGGTAACGTGGATCAAGCTAGGAAGTCACTGAGCGACTACCGTGTGTCAGTATGTGAAGATGAGTTGAGCACCCTGCAGCAATGTCTTGATAAAGGAGGAGACATCCAGCCTCTCTCCTTTCCTGAACTCCTCTCTCACAGAAGTCTCAGACTAGCTCTGTTGATTGGAGTTGGACTCAATGTGGGGCAGCAGTTGAGCGGTATTAATGGTGTGTTGTCCTACGCCCCTCTTATCTTCTCCCAGGCTGGTGTCAGTGTACCTGCCACTGCCACCCTCCTGTGTGGGGTTGTCAGGATACTGGGTGCTCTGTGTGGCGCTGCTTTGGTGGACAGACTGGGACGCCGCACTCTCATGTGGGGTGGCTTCCTGGTCCTGTGTGTCACGTGTTTCCTGACAGCAGGGTCTCAGATCTGCGCAGACACCATTACAGACAGCAGTACAGACAGCATTACAGACAGCGCCGCAGACAGCATTACAGACAGCATTACAGACAGGAGTGGTTCATGTCAGGGCCGGTGGACAGGGATAGTAGCCATAGTGTCCATCCTCACCTACTGTTTTGTGGTGTCTGCCACTGCCTCCACTCTACCCTGGGTTATAGTTGCTGAGATATTCCCCATGGAGGCCAGGAGTAAGGGACTCAGTGTAGCTAACGCTACTCACTGGACATTCCACACTCTAGCTGTACTGTTCTTTGACTCTGTGGACAAGGCGCTGCAACCCTACACTTTCCTCCTCTTTGGGGGCTTCATGTTCTTCTCCTTTGTTGCTGTGGTTCTCTTTGTTCCGGAGACTAAGCAGAAATCTGTGGAGCAAATTGCTGGGGAGCTGAAGAAACAAGCCGACAAATGCCTGCCTACTGTGTTTTAGAAATATATTACAGATTTCAGAGTTTAGATTGTATCTTTGGAATTATAAATGGCAGCGAAAACTGAAATCCTTGCAATTCATTCTCTGCAGTTTTTATTTTTCTGTTTGATCACAGGACCTTTGTTCATCCTGGAAAGTGGAATCTAGAATATTCCATTTTGTAATTTATAGCTACAATTAATCTTTTCTGGTGTTACTTGGTGTTATTGAGATTTTCGACGGAAATTCTATTCTTATTTTTCCATAATCCATAATATTATGTTATCAGACATTAATGATGGATTTGAACAAAGTTTTAATATCGCGTTTATTTACCTCTTTCTACTGATGTCTTACCATTTCACACCAACGCTTCTATAAATATTGTGCGCATGACATTACACACTTTTTCGAGCTAGTGGGGACCAAGGCCCCTAAATTTTTTTTGAGGGGGGTGCTTTTGAAAACTGGACGCTCTGTGTAGTGTGAAACACAGCCTTATGTCCGCTGTATGAGCATATTCGCCATAAGTTGGTCGTATATCCTAGCAATACCTTACATTTCCCTAACCAGAAGTTGTTTCAGAGCTGGATAACGACTACCTGCGACAGCGCCACCTGTTCATGCTCAAGGACCTGAGGAAGAGTTACATCACCACCGACAAGGAGACTGACGAACAGACCGGCAAAGCTCCCCACCCCGCCGCGTAAGAGTATTCATGTTTTCTAGCGCGGCGTGTTGCGGGCCGCACTTCATCACCTCTCGCGCGGCGTGATGCGCATCGCGTGAGTTGCAAGTTTTGGGAGCAGGAAATGCAACTCTGGCCTCTGCGCGGCGTAATACACCTCGCTCACCCCACGGTGTACTGAAGTGAAACTGATAGTTATTCCTCATTTTTACATCAATTGTAACGTGTTGTCACTAAACGTGTTGTCACATTCCTGCATACCTCACCTTGTTGTCTCGCCTCAGATCGTGGCTAAAAGACAACAACTGGAATGTGTTGTCAGCGAGTGAAGCTACTCCCTCCAACAACTCAGTGGCAAGTGATGTGGAGAACCCCGCTACTAAACTCAGCTGGGTAAGTGATGTTGAGAACCCCGCTACTAAACTCAGCTGGGTAAGTGATGTGGAGAACCCCGCTACTAAACTCAGCTGGGTAAGGCACTTTCTCAAATATTCGAGAAACAAGTTGAATGTAGGTACTGACCATCACCGAAATTCAGTTGATCCAGACCGATATTTTTAAAAGAGACAAGCAAAATCTTCGCTTTTTAGTCATGAAAGAACGCCAAGTTGCCTTAGGCGGACAATAATGAACACGGAGTATGTCAAAATATACTTCAAGAAACAATCTAACTATCAAACACTCATGAATCTATCAAGTTATCTCAGGACTACGTTCAGAACAGTGGGACTAAGGTGGAAGATGCCGAATACGACTACTTGGAGAATGTGGAGAATTTGAGGTATGGCGAAGCGATATCTTTTTAATAGACCGTTTAGTTGAAAGTATTTGTATACTTATGATTAAATGCTGTATGTACATTTTATGAAATGCAATGTAAATTGTACAATGTGCAATGTACAGTGTTACTGATTACAGCACATTGTACAATGCACATTGTACAATGTGTAGTGTATGTTTGCCTGACACCCCCCACCCCCTCAGCCTAACGCCACCTCTCGCCCTCAGCTCAGTATCTACAAACAACTCGCACCCCTTTGCTAGTGACAGTCTAGGTAGCACGGCTATCAACCTCAGTACGGACCTGGCTGATGTCAGGATGAGGGAGGAAATGGAAAGTGAGTAGTTTGTAGTCAGCTAGTTGTAAAGATTCCCGGACATAACACCCCCTTCCCGAAACAAACCTTATCCCAGACCCTAACCTATATACCCTGACCTTAACCCATTTTATGATGAACTAATACTGCGGGTTCTGGTCTATAAATCATGTCACTTGCCCGTGTTGTCACTTGTCCATGTTGTCACTTGTCCGTGTTGTCACTTGTTGTCACTTGTCCATGTTGTCACTTGTCCATGTTGTCACCTAAAAGACGTGTTGTCACTTGTCACTTGTCACTTGTCCATGTTGTCACTTGTCCATGTTGTCACTTGTCCATGTTGTCACCTGTTGTAACTTGTCCATGTTGTCACTTGTTGTCACTTGTCCATGTTGTCACCTGTTGTCACTTGTCCATGTTGTCACCTGTTGTCACTTGTCCATGTTGTCACGTGTTGTCACTTGACCATGTTGTCACCTAACAACGTGTCCGTAGAGCGTCTGGAGGATGTGGTGCAGGAAGTTATCGCTAAGTACGGGATTCGGAGGAGTGAGAGCAGCTCAGCCGCAGATAACACCAGTGAGAACGAGGAGGCTTCAGAAATAGGTACCCAAACACAAGGAAATATTTCAGAAATAGGTACCCAAACACAAGGAAATATTTCCAGAATAGGTTCCGAAACACAAGGAAATATTTCAGAAATAGGTACCCAAACACAAGGAAATATTCCCGAAATAGGTACCCAAACACAAGGAAATATTTCCGAAATAGGTACCCAAACACAAGGAAATATTTCCGAAATAGGTACCCAAACACAAGGAAATATTTCCGAAATAGGTACCCAAACACAAGGAAATATTTCCGAAATAGGTACCCAAACACAAGGAAATATTTCCGAAATAGGTACCCAAACACAAGGAAATATTTCCGAAATAGGTACCCAAACACAAGGAAATATTCTAGAAATAGGTACACAAACACAAGGAAATATTCCCGAAATAGGTAGCCAAACACAATGAAATATTTCACAAATAGGTACCCAAACACAAGGAAATATTTCCGAAATAGGTACCCAAACACAAGGAAATATTTCCGAAATAGGTACCCAAACACAAGGAAATATTCCTAGAATAGGTACCCAAACACAATGAAATATTTCCGAAATAGGTACACAACCACAAGGAAATATTCCGAAATAGGTACCCAAACACAAGGAAATATTTTCGGGATCAAGTGTCTCACTACCGTTTGTTAATTGTGTGGACCTTTTTCTTTGATTTTTAACTCGTTAGTTACCTCGAAATGTCTGATTTAAAGTTTTAAAGTATCCCAACTAGTAAATTATTTAAAACTCCTGGCCTTTTCTCCATTCCCACCCCTCATAAAAGCGCTGCAGGAAGGGAAGGGTTATTTGGATGGAGACGTGAGGGGTGGTTGGGGGGGGGTATTTCACCAATTGCTGACAAGGGGGTTTACAATTTCTAACATTTCACACAGCCCACCATCTCTCAGAGTCCTCGTTCTCGATCCTGGAACAGGAGGTGAAGCGGGTGATGATCCAAGTGATTCCCATCCTGCGAGACAACCTTAACGAGGTGCTGACCACGCCCCTCGAGCTGAACATAGCCTCCACTGTCATCAGGACTACTGCCTCAGTATTTGACAACGACCAGGTCATCAGGACTACTGCATCTGTATTTGACAACGACCAGGTAATGACCACATGCCAACCTGTTCACTGTTCAGTGCCAACCTGTTTGTTCGCGCGCGCATTTCTCCGAAAAGAGGAGCGCCTGCGCGCGCAGAATAAGGCTCCATGGCATGGAGTTTCCTGTTATTGAGCTCCCTTAGATCTCCTATTTTTCGTGATGAGATTGACCTTTTAACATTCTGTGGTTTTTGTTGCTACTTTAATCGAGCTCGCTTTTCAGATCTCAGAGAACTTTGCAAGTAACCTGACTAACGCTCTGAAGAAATACGAGGGACAGACTGTGCAGGACGCTGCTCACAGCATCATAGTCGACCTCAGCGAGGTAAGATCTTCTCCTGAGCTGTTCACTCTTCTTCTCTGACCTGCGCCCCTTACAGGCTCTGCCCTCAAACTCTTGCCTTACGATTTAATGAACATCCAGTTCCCAGACTTAACCAATTGAATCAATCGGGCCTGTCTAGATCTGCTTTCCAGAGGAAAGTTTTGAGTTGTGATTTAAAGGTGGAGATGCTTTTAACTTGCCTGATACTAAAGGGTATTTTGTTCCATATGACCATTGTTCTATAGAAAAATGAATTCCTAAAATTATCACAATTGAGCCTTATGGTACATTTTAATCTTGAACAAGCTCTGTCCGTCCCTCTCATGTACTGTCCTCTAATTGCTGTCCCTCTCAGGTTCTGTTTTCGGACGTGCACTCCTCGCACATGATAGTGGACGAGGAGAGTGAGTTGAGTGAGGAGGAGCAAGAGGAGGAGATTATCCTGGATAACGGTCCTACTCCCACCCCCCAGGACATTAGGAACATGTTCCTCGAGTCCACCGGGTGAGATAAAAATACATTGGTATATTTTGGGATACTCCCCAAGGGCGCAGTCCGAGATACTCAGCATTCCGAATAGCGAAGGTCCAAACCAATATGAATCCGATTAACGATTTAGTCTTCGAGGGAAAATTTAACTTATCGCGACGTTATCAATCCCTGATGATATATTATCTCAGGATGTTATAATCCCTCGTTATTGTCACGACACTTGATTAAGTTACAACTAGCTATCAATCCCTCGTTATCTTTTTATATAATATCGCAGGGTGGGTTATGACGAGTCAGACGACCCTGAACTGGAGTACACGGGTGCTACAGGGAACGAGGTGCAGTGTGCTGTCAACACCACCCAGGTACTGCTTCCATCATTCCATGACATTATTGTCTTAGTATATTACACGCCAATCTACCCCAATACACTACTCAGGTAAAGCTTCCATGACATTATCATCTAACACGGCAATCTACACCGATCTAAATATCGGCACGCTTTTTTCAGTAATATGTATAAAAAAGGCCCAAGTTTTGGTAGTCCAACGAACGCTTTATATTATGTCACCATGAAGGGTTCAAGTAAGCCAACCCCTTGAAATTGCGTGTTCTCCTTGACTTAGGTTGCTATGTTTTCAGGAAGATATAGAAGAGCAAGCTCCACTTAGCGTTGCTGAGGAGACACCAATACAACACCGCTTCAGCGAAACAGGTACCACCATTGTAGCTCTGTTACCATGGTAACTATATTGTGTTACTGTGTTACCATGGTTACCACACTCTGTTACTATGGTTGCCAAACTCTTTTACCATGGTAACTACACTCTGTTACCATGGTTACCACACTCTGTTACTGGATGGTTGCTACATTCTGTTAGCACGGTAAACATACTCTGTTACCATGGTAACTACACTCTGTTACCATGGTTACTACATTCTGTTACCATGGTAACCACCCAGGAGAGTTGTTTAGTGACGTAGATGACCAGTTCTCTGACGTAGTAGAGCTACCAGCCACCACCACAGAGGATGAAAGTGGGGATGAAGTGCCGGTCAGGGAGCGATCAAATGATAATATCATCACGGTAAGATACCAACAAAATGTTAAGTGATGCCATAAGATTCTGGTATTGGTTATAAGAATGCCGTTTCCACCTAAAATTATGTTGCCCCCTAACCCCTCACTTCCCCCTTGACACCCCTCACCCCCCTGGTAGCCCCTCACCTCCCCCCTTGACACCCCTCACTTCCCCCTTAAAACCCCTCACTTCCCCCTTAAAACCCCTCACTTCCCCCTTACACCCCACTTGACATCCCTCACCCCTCACTTCAGATGTCTGACTTGCCCACCAAGCTGGATGTCCCCCTGACAGTGAGTTCCAGCACTGCCCCCACTGTCAAGTGTCCAGCCCCCACTGTCAGCTACAGAGATGCTGTTATCGGGAACACCAAGCCTGGCACCCAGGCGCCAGTGTCATGGTGAGATTATTAACTATAATTAGAGTTCCTTTGGAAATCAGTCATATTTCTATACTCGAATAGCATACAAAATTTCAAGAAATAACTTATATGCCCAGACTTCAGAGCACTCCAAGATTAAATCAGAAGAACATCATAAAATCCTGATTTTTGCCTCAAAATTATAATTATCTAGATACCACAATTTCAAAACCTGCTTGTGCAGGTTCTGCGCACGTTGCCATGATGCGCGATGTGCCAACATTAAAAAAAACACAAAATCGTACAACTAGAAGAAATGTCTCTTCTTTTTAACCCTCCCCTTCCCCACAGCAGCGCAGCCTCACAGAACGAATCCAAGGAGTCACAGCTCGCAGCGGGCGGGAGCAATGGGGAAATAGATAACAATACAGAGCAAGCCAGCAAGGAGGGAGAAGTGAGCAAGGAGGAAGTGAGCAAGGACGGGGAAGTGAGCAAGGAGCAAGCCAGCACAGAGAGCAAGTCAGAGGAGACTGCTCTGACACAGAATGAAGGTATACAGGTGAGGTTGTGTGTGTGTGTGTGTGTGTGGGTGTGTGTGTGTGGGTGTGTGGGTGAGGTGAAGTGAAGTGAAGCATTAGACCTTTCAGTTAACTATCAGATGAAACGGAAATATTAGCAGCAGTTTTAGCACTTTTTATCGCACTTTATACGGGTTTTATGAGTAGATTTATCAGTTTTCAGTACACCCCAATATTGATAACAATATCTACCTTCCCAGGCAGCTCTTGAGATTCTGGGAGAGTCAAGGCTGGTTGGAGATGACTGTACGATCATAGCGCCCCCGTGAGGCCATGTCACAGTCAGGCCATGTCACAGTCAGCAGCGTCATGAGGCCACGTGAGGCCATGTCACTAGCACAGTCAGCAGCATCATGAGGCCACGTGACATGAGACAAATGACATGTGACATGTGACGTATAAAGGACAGCTGGACAAATGGGCATGTCAGAGGACTCAACTACAGGCTTGTTCTATTCGTAGTAATGACGGATTATGTTACGTTACAGAGATTGATTTTGTAAGCAAAAAATCATACTTAGCATTTTGCTTCGCTTCTGTTTGGTCATTAAATGAGTGCAGGGAAAAACAAACACTTCAGTCATTGGTCAAAGTGGCAACAGTTGATTACTTAGAGCACTTTAAATCAGTTACTAAGCCAATGGCTCTATTATATCTAAAATAAGTTATTTTTGCTAGCATTTGACACGAATTTTATCGTGCTGTTTTTTAGAATCCTATTCTATCAATTGAATTGAATGTACCTGATTTAACGGATGAAAAATTTCTTCTTAAAAGCTAGCTTGGTTGAAATCGTATCTTTAGTTTATGTTTTTACCTATCGCTCATTAAGTTGAGCTATATTATCTCAATTTTAACAAGCGGCATTTGCTTTTTACAATGTCTCATTGCAATATTTTATACCTCATTACCCACACTAGATTTCGTTGTTCGTATTTGCCCGCCGGCAACATATTTACTTCTGATTTTCCGCCGTCATATAACATTTCTGATTTAAATTTTGAAAATTACGGGCAAGATAAGTTTGCTATGAATCTCCAATCCACAAAATTTTTATTCCATGTTCGAAATGCCATGATTAATTTTTAATTTTTATTTCAATTTGGCTATTGGCAGTCTTGTTTAAGTTTGACAGGTACATGCTCAGTTATCGTGGTGTCTTGAGCTTTTCATGCGCGTTTAAACTTTTCCGTACTGAAGAGCGTGTGCGTGTCCGGATGCGCGTCTCAAAAAGTACCATGAAGACTCTTCATGGTACTTTTTGAGTTTGACAATGACATGAAAAGCAACCTATTATACTTAGTAGTATTTGAAATTTCAAATTGAAATAAAAATACAGTATTCATATTGTTATTTGTTAAACTTAAAAGAATAGTTTTTTACATCAATAATGAATAAGTATATTATTATTTATTTACAACAAATGTGTATTCTTTGTCGTACACGTAAAAAGATATTTTCTACTTCTAGATGTATTTCGTTATGTCTCCCATATGTTCCCGGCAGAGTGACGTCACAGATCATCAAGGCCTCAATCTTTTCGTATCCTGAATAAAATCAAACCTATCCCTTATAACCTTAATCTGTACCTCACCCCTTATAACCTTAATCTAACAAATCCTCACCTTATCCTAGCCCTTAAAATTAAAGCTCTTTTTTCTGAGTGTTACAGAAGCGTAACGCTGTTACAGCAGCGTAACGCTGTTACAGCAGCGTAACGCTGTTACAGCAGCGTAACGCTGTTACAGCAGCGTAACGCTGTTACAGCAGCGTAACGCTGTTACAGCAGCGTAACGCTGTTACAGCAGCGTAACGCTGTTACAGCAGCGTAACGCTGTTACAGCAGCGTAACGCTGTTACAGCAGCGTAACGCTGTTACAGCAGCGTAACGCTGTTACAGCAGCGTAACGCTGTTACAGCAGCGTAACGCTGTTACAGCAGCGCGTAACGCTGTGACACAGCAGCGCATAACGCTGTTACAGCATAACGCGCGTAACGCTGTTACAGCAGCGTAACGCTGTTACAGCAGCGTAACGCTGTTACAGCAGCGTAACGCTGTTAGCAGCGTAACGCTGTTACAGCAGCGTAACGCTGTTACAGCAGCGCGTAACGTAACGCTGTTACAGCAGCGTAACGCTGTTACCCGTTACAGCAGCGTAACGCTGTTACAGCAGCGTAACGCTGTTACAGCAGCGTAACGCTGTTACAGCAGCGTAACGCTGTTACAGCAACAGCGTAACGCTGTTACAGCAGCGTAACGCTGTTACAGCAGCGTAACGCTGTTACAGCAGCGTAACGCTGTTACAGCAGCGTAACGCTGTTACAGCAGCGTAACGCTGTTACAGCAGCGTAACGCTGTTAAAGCAGCGTAACGCTGTTACAGCAGCGTAACGCTGTTACAGCAGCGTAACGCTGTTACAGCAGCGTAACGCTGTTACAGCAGCGTAACGCTGTTACAGCAGCGTAACGCTGTTACAGCAGCGTAACGCTGTTACAGCAGCGTAACGCTGTTACAGCAGCGTAACGCTGTTACAGCAGCGTAACGCTGTTACAGCAGCGTAACGCTGTTACAGCAGCGTAACGCTGTTACAGCAGCGTAACGCTGTTACAGCAGCGTAACGCTGTTAGTACAGCAGCAGCGTAACGCTGTTACAGCACTAGCGTAACGCTGTTACAGCAGCGTAACGCTGTTACAGCAGCGTAACGGCGGGTAACGCGCTATTACAGCAGCGTAACGCTATTACAGCAGCGTAACGCTAGTGTTACAGCAGCGTAACGCTGTTACAGCAGCGTAACGCTGTTACAGCAGCGTAACGCTGTTACAGCAGCGTAACGCTGTTACAGCAGCGTAACGCTGTTACAGCAGCGTAACGCTGTTACAGCAGCGTAACGCTGTTACATCAGCGTAACGCTGTTACGTCAGCGTAACGCTGTTACGTCAGCGTAACGCTGTTACGTCAGCGTAACGCTGTTACGTCAGCGTAACGCTGTTACGTCAGCGTAACGCTGTTAGTCAGCGTAACGCAACGCTGTTACAGCAGCGTAACGCTGTTACACAGCAGCGTAACGCTGTTACAGCAGCGTAACGCTGTTACAGCAGCGTAACGCTGTTACAGCAGCGTAACGCTGTTACAGCAGCGTAACGACGCTGTTACAGCAGCGTAACGCTGTTACAGCAGCGTAACGCTGTTACAGCAGCGTAACGCTGTTACAGCAGCGTAACGCTGTTAACGCTGTTGTAACGATAACATTTTAACGCTGTTACAGCAGCGTAACGCTGTTACAGCAGCGAAAAACCTATTGAATTTGACTTGTTGCAGCAACAGCTGTTACAGCAGCGTAACGCTATATTGTTACAGCAGCGTAACGCTGTTACAGCAGCGTAACGCTTTGTTACAGCAGCGTAACGCTGTTACAGCAGCGTAACGCTTTGTTACAGCATTAAGCGTAACGCTGTTACAGCAGCGTAACGCTGTTACAGCAGCAGCGTAACGCTGTTACAGCAGCGTAACGCTGTTACAGCAGCGTAACGCTGTTACAGCAACGTTTTTTAAAAATTTCATTTACAGCAGCGTAACGCTGTTACAGCAGCGTAACGCTGTTACAGCAGCGTAACGCTGTTACAGCAGCGTAACGCTGTTACAGCAGCGTAACGCTGTTACAGCGTAAGCTGTTAAGCGCTGTTACAGCAGCGTAACGCTGTTACAGCAGCGTAACGCTGTTACAGCAGCGTAACGCTGTTACAGCAGCGTAACGCTGTTACAGCAGCGTAACGCTGTTACAGCAGCGTAACGCTGTTACAGCAGCGTAACGCTGTTACAGCAGCGTAACGCTGTTACAGCAGCGTAACGCTGTTACAGCAGCAGCGTAACGCTGTTACAGCAGCGTAACGCTGTTACAGCGTATATCCCTGTTGCGTTGCGTAACGCTGTTACAGCAGCGTACGCCGTACGCGTACGCAGCGTAACGGGCTTACAACAGCGTAACGCTGTTACACTTACAGAAGCGTAATGCTTTCGAAGCAGCGTAACGCTGTTACAGTAGGGTAACAAGTGTGTCTTGTCGACGTTGTCTGACCCCTTAGCCTTCCGCGGGCGCGCGCGTCCGCCGAATACAAGTACAACGTCTGACAAAGTGTGTCCAAGAAGGATAAATTATTTTACTCTTTCAAAAATAAAAATATTAATAACTTATCCTTCCAGAATACCGTAAATCCTACTAACAGCAGCGTAACAGTAACAATAACATTTTTCAGCAGCCTAAGCCCGCATAGTGTGTGTAACGCTGGTAACAGCAGCGCGCTGTTAACACACAGGGATAACGTGTTTAGCAAACATTTTCAGACGCTGTCTGACCCCTTCGCCTTCGGCGCCGCCGAATGGTCAGACGTGTGACAAATAACATGGACAGTTAAACTGAAAAACCTATTGAATTTGACTTGCAGTTGCAGCAACACTGCGCCCATGAAATGTCGCCTCCACATTGCGTAAACTGGAGGCGAGAAGTCCTTAAGTTTTTGAATTTCTGTCCAAGACGTTTTCAATATTTTGGGTCACGTGACCAGGCTTGAGGCTTACACTTTTCAAATGCGTCGCTCAGATTATCACTAACATTGAATAGAAACAATTACCACTTTTTTTGTTAAATAAAATAAAAAGGGGTATATTAACATTCTATTGTTTTATTTACAATGTACAAGCACAAAAATAATCGTGATATATTTACATAAACAAATATCATAACTAAAAATAATCTCATTTTCATATCGAGCTTAGTTTTAAGTTTATGCTTATAAATATAATGGGATATACTTATGGAATAATTTATAAATTTGATAAAGATTTGTTCAAAAATCTTACATTTTTCTCGTGTTAAAACATTGAACATACAAACACAATTCAAACTTTAAGTTAAAGTCGACGGCACAGTAAAAAATGGCAAATGATATTTTATTTTTAAATCTCTAATATTGAACCGTTTTTTTTGGCGTTGGCGAAAAAAGACAAAATGACAACTTTTCAATCAAGTTTTTTTAAATTTCATTTGCTGCCGACACTTTTACAATTACTTAGAGTTAGATCCTATTCCTATTCCTTCCATTTTCATTTTGGCATCCAGACTCCAGTTCCATTAACATAAAACGTTTTGCCAAATAGTAAAACTAATACCTAATTTTGAAAGATTAGATTGCCTACCGAAAGATTTTACCGTCTCTATTCTTCAAATTTTGTTCAATATCCCCAAAAAATTACTTCTTTTTCACATTCACCATCCAGTCTATCAACATGAATATTTACATAAACACAACTCTTAAGATTATAATAAATATTATCAAATCTAACAGAAGTACCTTCGAGATCAAATAAAATGACAACTTCCATCGAACTTCGAACCCCAGCAAATGCAACCAATTGCTTTCAGTTTCGGGGCATTCAATATTCCAAAGTCCACTGATCGGCTTGGAGAAGGCCTGTGTTCATCTAAATCCTGACACATCACGTTACAATTGCAGCTTTTTCAACCTGAAAAAAAACCAAACGTGATTAAATCGAGCAGAATCTGATAAATCGGAACTGAATTAAACATTTTGACGATTTTTGATCCCACCTCAGTATTATATCTCACCTTGATGCTGGAAGGGGGGTCGGGGATGGGAGCTAGTTTCTGTCTGGAGTTGGAAGTTGACACAAATCCGCTGGTATGTCCGGATCGCAGCGGGGGCAGGTTGTCAGAGTTCATCATCAGACTAGCATCCTCACTCTGGTGTGTTTTAGGAGTTAAACGACCGGGGAGTTTTGAGAACGACTGGGGGAGTTAGGGGAACGACCGGGGGAGTTAGGAGAACGACCGGGGGAGTTCTGAGAACAACCGGGGGAGTCGGGGGAACCGCCGGGGGAGTTAGGGAAACGACCGGGGGAGTTAGGAGCGACCGGGGGGCTAGGGGAACGACTGGGGGTTAAAGGGGAACGACCGGGAGTTAGGGGGAGGCGACCGAGGTAGGAGGAACGATCGGGGGAGTTAGGGGAACGACCGGGGAGTTAGAGGAACGACCGGGGGAGTTAGGGGAACCGTTTCAGGGAGTTGGGAGAACGACCATCTCCGCATATCCCTTCACACAAATTTGTTAGGGGACGACCGGGGAGTTTTGAGAACGACCGGGGGAGTTAGGAGAACGACCGGGGGAGTTAGGGGAACGACCGGGGATACCCGACCGGGGAGTTAGAGGAACGACCGGGGGAGTTAGGGGAACCGCCGGGGGAGTTATGAGAACGACCGAGGGAGTTGGGGGAACGACCGGGGAGTTGGGGGAACCCCCTCCTCAGTTGGGGAACCCCCGGGGAGTTGGGGGAACCGCCGGGGGAGTTAGGAGTACGACCGGGGGAGTTAGGGGAACGACCGGGGGAGTTGGGGGAACGACCGGGGGAGTTAAGGGAACCGCCGGGGGAGTTAGGGTAACGACCCGGGGAGTTGGGGGATCGACCGGGGAGTTAGGGGAACAACCGGGGGAGTTAGGGGAACGACCGAGGGAGTTTGAGGAACGACCGGAAGAAAAGGAAACGACCGGGGGAGTTAGGGAACGACTGGCAGAGTTAGGGGAACGACCGGCTGAGTTAGGGGAGCGGGCGGGTGAGTTAAGAGAACGACCGGGGGAGTTAGGGAAACTACCGGGGGAGTTAGGGGAACCGCCGGGTGAGTTAGGGGGACGACCGGGGTGAGTTAGGGGGACGACCGGGGGAGTTAAGGGAACGACCGGGGAAGTTAAGAGAACGACCGGGGGAGTTAGGAGAACGACTGGGGAGTTTTGAGAACAACCGGGGGAGTTAGGGAACGACCGGGGGAATTAGGGGAACGACCGGGGGAGTTAGGGGAAACGCTGGGGGAGTTAGGGGAACGACCGGGGGAGTTAAGGGAACGACCGGGGACAATCAGAGACAGTTTCAAATTCACATATAACATTCATTTAGCACTTTTCAAGCTCCCCAGGCACATCCCTTTCGACACTCCTCATCTCCGTATATCCCTTCACACAATATTATTTGTTATATCCTCACCCTATACCCCCTCCCCCTCAGTTCCCCCCTCCTCACCCTGTCACTGTTGAAGGAGAGGAACTCTGCAGTGCTCAGTGCTCACCCTATACACCCTCCTCACCCTACTGTAACCCCCCTCCTCACCCTTTACCATCTACTGCTAATCCTCCTACTGCTAAACCCACTCATCTACCCCCTCCTCACCCTATACCCACTCATGTATTGTAACCCACTAACCCCCTCCCCACCCTATAAGTATACCCACTACTGCCCCTTCTCACCCTGTCACTGTTGAAAGAGAGGAACTCCGCAGTGCTCGGGGCATTGGACTTGGCTCGGAAACTTCCAGAGCTCTTGGAGCTCCGCACCACTACGAAGGATTTGATGGTCTTGTTGGGGTGCGCGGTGGCCCGGTTCTCTATGGGCTGGGACACTGTGTTCCGGGCTACTGTGATCCTGCGGAGAGTATTTTAAATGAGAAAAACTTAAGCAATATGAATTTACTGTACTCCCAAGGGGTAGTTAGATAACAGAGAAGATATGGGCAAATCCACGAAAACGAGGAAAAATTTTGAAATTTGAAATCATCAGTCCAGCAAAAAGCTTTGACTTCAAATGAAAGCTAAGACTTTCCTCTAAATGATGCAAAAAACCGCATCAAAAAATATTGAAAGACCTCGACGATTTGCGCGATTGAGTAGGGCTACTTTTGGACAATGTTCAGCCCTCAATTAATGGCATTTTTGAATTATCATAAAGAATGCTTATATTTGTAATCAAGGGAATAATTTTTGCTCCATAGTGGACTTTTGATCTAGTTTGATTCATATTTTAATATGAATAATCGCTTTCTCTAACTATTTTGAAGTGACGTTCAAACTCTTTGGGGACAATTGATGTGTGCGTTACGTAACAAAATGATGCAAAAAGTTTTGTAAAGCCTTAATTCATTTCCATTTATGCCGAAAACTCATTTTCAGCTGTTTTGGATACTTTTGGTCGTCATGGCACATGTGTGAAAGCTTAGACTGATCAAATTTAGACAATATGGCCTTGTGCGTTACGTAACGTTACGTAATGCACAAAACTTTTCAATTAATTTTCAATGAAAGAAACTGCAAGAAATATCCATTTCTAATCAGAAAATTCTGTAATAACTTACAGATAAGGAATGTAAAGTAAATTTCAACTTAGAAAAAGAATTACAAAGAAAAATTTAGTATTTAGTCATTCAATCCCACATACATTAGAAAATCAAAGCATAAATCGATAAATTTTCTTTTTCTAGAACCTAAATGCTATCAAAAATGTATTCAGGGGTATAAGATATCAATGCCCTTGAGGAATTGTGCTTTAATGGCCTCAAAAGTGATTTTCTCAAAAATTTGCCACTTTGTGACACATGAAAAAACATCTTTTTCTACTAGCAAATTCGAAAATCGTTGAATTTGGCCCTCTCACGATAGGAATCGGCCATTATTCATCTTATAAAGTTGCTGGGTGATACCAAGAGTGATCTTAACCCTGTCAGAAATGAAATATTCTGAGTATGACAGTAAAATCATAGAAAATTGATCCAATTTTTGCTACACTTTGATGGCCTAATATGGGACTGAAATTGATAGAACCACCAAGATTTTTTTTTAGATTGAGGACCTTGATTGCTCCTGCATCTAATTGAGGCCTTACTATGTCAATAGAACAGTATAAAATAGGTCTATTCACAGTGAGGAAAATTTGTGCATTACGTAACAGGCATTTTGTGCATTACGTAACAAATTATGTGAGCCTGGTAAAAGAAAATGGGGTGCATCAACCAATAAAAGCATTGTTAAACTTAAAGTTTATATATTCTTCTATCATTAGAAACTAGTGTGAACTCCCCATTCGCTCACATGGAACTGACTTTTGTGATCAAATTCTGTCAATTGATTTTATTTGATCCAGTCCTGTGCGTTACGTAACATTTTTGATGGCTTGTGTAAAATTTTCTGCAACCAATTCTCATTCAAAACATCAAATAGGCTCAATGAATGTTTGAAGTTTGTCTCTAAAGCAAGGAATAGTGCTGTGATGACTTCAATTTGGCTGCCTTGACCTTTGAATCCTCAAAATTGAGTAAAAAGTGTGCGTTACGTAACGTGGATTTGGACATATATAAACTCGGAGAGGAGGTGAATAAGGTTACCATGTCAGTGATCTATAAAAGAAAATCAAATAACCCGTTAATAAAGTTCGACCTTCTAAAAGGAAAGTACCTGTTGACATCCATCTCGAGTAGTTTGGGCACGTCAGGGCCCCATGTCTCATGAAGTGGTGAGGTTCTGGAGGCGTTAACACACCACGTCTATAAGGGAGGAAACGTTAGAGAAACTCTGGTTATTCCAGGGAAAGCAAAGGTTTAGAGGGTGCAATGAGGAGGAAATCTAGGGAACACGAACATCCAAATTTAAATCTTAATTCCCATGGCACACTAAAAAACCCCCTACTTACCTGATCTGAGTCCGGCTCCATACACTCCAGTTTCTCCTCGCCTATGGGGTCTGCCTTGTTAGCTCCAATAGGCACAAAAGACTTCTTCTGGTGTTGACTGAGCACATGGGCTTTATACGCAATGTACGGCTTGATCAGGAACATGCCTGCAAATAGGGGGTCACACGAAATAACGAGAAAAAGTTCAACACATTTTTCGCATTAAAAGTGCCTGACCCTACCATACCCATAGCCTTTACTCAATCCCTGGCTCTAAGCCGGACGACACAGGGGTGAAGTGAAAGCCCGTTCCTTAAATTCGGTCAGACCTGATTGATGTTCCAATCTGTCCAGCTGTTTGGTAAGCAGGTACGCCAAGTCCTCTCTTTCTGCAGCTAGTTGGTCCATGTCCGCACCAAGCCTGAAATTTGGGGGAAATGGAAGAAACGCTCAAGAATTAAGTTTCAATTCAGTCAAAAAGGAATTGAAAATAGGTGATTTGTCTAGAAAAGTAGAAATGAAGAAGAATATTTTGCAGCAATATCAAACATTATTAAAAATCAATCAACTCTATAAATTGGACAAACTTCAAATTAAATTCACAATCTAGTAAAAACGTAGTCCTTGACGGAGTAGGAAGGAGGGAACTGGAAGGTCTTCTCTGAGTCCATGTAATCTGGTGACAGTATCCTGACATCATTGAGCTTGCTGTTGAAGGACACCGACTTCTTCAGTTGATGTCCTCCTGAGTTGGTTGGGGAGTCTGGGAGGGAAGATGGTTTGATGATTCCTTTCCGTGGCTGGGATTCCTTCCTGTCTGAAGATCCTTTCTTCTTGAAGATCTTGGAGGCTGAGATGCTCCTCTTGAGGGTTGCAGTCTTGACTTTCCTGACTTTCTTCTTTTCCTTCCCCCATGTGGTTATCTGTTTCCAGAGGTCTGTCATCTTGTTCCTGGTAGAGGAGGAGGGGCAGGATGGCAGTCCAGATGGTCTTCTGGGAGGGTGAAGTCCAGGGAATACGGGTAGGAAGAGCTGAGGTCCAGATGAGGAGGTGACAACATCTCGGAGGTTTGGAAGGGAGGTGACAGCAGGGGTCCAGGATACAGAGCAGGAGTTGATACTGACATCTGGAGGGGCTGCAAGTGAGGAGACACCAGGTTGTAGGGTAGGATCCTCATTCCTGACTTGTAGGTGTGGTTTTCTGGGAGGGTCTCTTGGTAGGGTGGAGGAGGAGGTAGCAGGTAGTCTGGCAACAGACAGGGAGGAGGCGGGAGGAGACAGGGTTCTGAAGGGAGGTCCATAAGACAGGGTTCAGAAGAGTTGCGGTACATTGTTTGGTGTTGAGAGTTTAGAGAAGAGATACAATGAAACTGATAATGAGGGTATGATTTCTTTTGGTCTTATATACACACCACACTTGCCTCGTATTAAGCTCACATTTCCTATTCGTAGCTGGGTCATGTGACGTATCCCATCATCCAGCGTACCACGTGACTGTATACCTTCGTCACGTGTTGCCATGGGATCATGTTAGATACGTGGCTTGTTACCCGGGATACGATCACCTGAGGTCACATGATCTCCTTGGAACGCGTTACAGGGCGTGAGTTGTGTGAGGTTACATGATTTCTTCTCCAATCACGGCAGTATGGTATGCTGTAGCCTGTAGCTTTTGGGTGGGTCACTAGAAACACTAGAGCCTGGCGGTCATCAAATAACTAGTGGTATCTGAGGTTCGGACCAGACTATAGTGCCCATCTTTGAGTAAACTTAATGATAAATGATGGTTTTGGATTGAAATGACTTAAGACTGGTGTCAAACTGCACTGGTTAACTGGTGTCAAAGTTATCATTCGACTCTAGCGTCAAAAAAGCTGCCAGAAGACTACGTAAAAGCTCAAAAAATGCAAATTTCGCAAGCCTGGTTCGTCTAAGCAGATACAGCTCATCTAGACGGCTCAAAACATCGTCAATATCTTCATCTACTGGCTTGTTCATCTGAATGTTCTCTGGAAGGAGAAAACACGTGAGTGCTATCAGACAATGCGTGTTAGAACGTGGAGTGGTGATTAATTATCTCGCTACAATGATCCATGAAAAGTTATAGAAGAAGTGATGGGAGTCAGACGGTTAGTTCACGTGAGTAGATTGTTCATAATATGAACAAAGTAAAAACATGGCTCCTCACTGTCGAGCTGTGCAACCGCCTCGACTTCGTATCTGTAGTATCTGTAGTATTTCCTCTCTCACTGCAGATTCTGCAGTGAGAAAGAAAATACTAATTACCTTCCATGATTTGCATCCTAGCATGTGAGATGTAGTGTTTGGCTAGGTGTTGTAGACGTTTCTGAGGGATGCCTGTGTAGTCTTTCATCATCGATACCACTTCCTGAAGAGATAAACTTAGAATTATGGGTGATTTAGCATGTGAGTTAGTGACATTCCCAGGTGTTGTTCAATTTCAAGGAATGTCTCAATGTAACAAAGATTTCAGGATCATACCACTTCCTGAACACACAGATAAAATTAAAGTTGTAGGTAGATTTGCAGACCGGGTTAAAATCACATTGCAGGTTTGAAGTAAATTTGAGCGGAATATTCTGTCAATGATAAGAAACCCCATGAAAATTACAAAATAGTGGAATTAAGTTTCAGATTTGTACTCAAACTTATGAATAGTAGAGTACTACTTAGGACTACAAATCCTGCTTTAAGTCTCTAGATAAATAGAATCAGCTCACCTCGTATTGCTTAGGAGTAATCTTGTGGTTCATCATGGCCTGCTTGAGGGACCTCTTGTTATGCTCAAGATCTGTGTGAGCGAACATGGCAGTGTACTTTGCTTGAGGTCTGCGGGAACCCTGCAAAGGAACAAGAGGTGAAGGTGGAGAAGCAGCAGTGAGAAGAGGTGAAGAAATAGAAGAAAAAGTAGTGAAGAAGTAGTGAAGATTTAGTGAAGATTTAGTGAAGATTTAGTGAAGAAGAAGTATTGAAGAAGAGGTGAAGAAGAAATGAAGAAGTTGTTGAGAAGCAGTGAAAAAGCAGTGAGAAACAGTAGTGAAGAAGCAGTGAAGAAGTAGCGAAGAAGTAGTGAGAAGTAGTGAGAAGTAGTGAAGAAGCAGTGAAGAATAAGTGAAGAAGCAGTGAAAAGCAGTGAGAAGCAGTGAAGAAGTAGTGAAGAAGTAGTGAAGAAGAAGTGAAGAAGCAGTGAAGAAGTAGTGAAGAAGTGAAGAAGCAGTGAAGAGTAGTGAAGAAGTAGTGAAGAAGCAGTGAAGAAGCTGTGAAGAAGAAGTGAAGAAGCAGTGAAGAAGTAGTGAAGAAGCAATGAAGAAGAAGTTTTGAAGAAGAGGTGAAGAAGTAGTGAAGAAGTTGTGGAGAAGTAGTGAAGAAGTAGTGAGTAGCAGTGAAGAAGTAGTGAAGAAGCAATGAAGAAGAAGTTTTGAAGAAGAGGAGAAGTAAAAGAAGAGAAGTAGAAAAGTTGTGACTTGATAAGAGGAAGAAGCAAAGAAGAAGACGGAAGAAGCAGTGAATTTATGGAGAGAGGAGTTAAAAGAGTCTGAAAACTTGACAAATAGCAATAAAAGTAGATATTGTCGGGCCCCAGGGTTGTAATGTCCGTTTAACATAAACAGTGAAAGAAACACTAACTATAACTGTAAAAGTCAGTTTTTAGTACCTGTATAGTTGGTTCCGGAGCTTTAGGGCAGTTGAGGGTTTACTAAAGTGCAGTACGGGGGAGGTAGCTCTATCACACTGCTCCACTGCACCCCTGCTGAGGAGTCAAGTCACGTCATCATGAGGGGTTGGTTCTATGTGGATAACGTCATCATGTGGGGTTCTTTATTTCAAAACTTAAAATCACAAATAGTATACACAACAAATTATACAATGTCACTTGCCCTATATAAACTCATTCATGAATTATTAGGGTAAAATGACAGTTCGATGAGTCCGGGCATGCAGGTGGTTAGAATACGTCAGCTTGTAAAACAAAACCCAATGAATTTAATGTGAACTTTTGAAAAAATTATAGAAACTATCAGCTGATCCCATTTCTTTATTAATCAAAACTCAACGAGCGAGTCAAACCTCTTGGCTGTTGACTTTGGTCTGATGTTTGTGTCCCACGAGAGCTTTTCAATCTTGCTCTTTTCCTGATAACACAATTTGTATTCAAAATTATAATAATCAAATGCATAAAAATTGACGCTACGTTGATTAATAGATTTTGGACGTATTCAATTGAATTTAAGGACAATGTTTTCAGTACCTTGCTCAGTTTCTTGAAAATCTTGTGAACCGTTTTCTCTGAACTGTGCATCACTGAAATAAGAAAAGAATGAGAAAGCTCGTAAGTACTATGAACTGATTAAAAACTCATTGAGCGTTAAATCACTATGAGAAGATACTGCTGCATGAGTTGTCAGGTCAGATGTTTTATTATTGTCTCGCATAATTCCAACTAGGTGGTGTGAATACCCAGCCCGATACCCCTTTGTTGCTCTTTTCACGGTCCTAAACTGCCCCCTTTAAGATGTGTAAAGGGGACTACAAAGGGGCATCCTGTGGTGTCCCCTTGACATCCCTTTAAGAGGCGTAAAGGGGGCTACAAAGGGGCATCCTGTGATGTCCCCTTGACACAGGGGGCTACAAAGGGGCATCCTGTGATGTCCCCCTAAGAGGGTTTAAGGGGACTACAAAGAGGTATCAGCTTTCAGTTAACCTACCACTTCCCTTAACTTGCAGCTGTCTGGGGTGTTGCTTGACGCTACGTACAACGCAAGACATGCAATATACCAGTCACTTCACTTCTTCATCAAATGGAAAACAAGGGGTGAATTTTAGAAAATTGAGGTAATAAAAAGGTGAATCACATTGGTACATTGGCCATTGGGATTTTGGGTGTTTTGGGAAGTGAGTAATTGATATGAATTACACACTAGCTCTTGAAAGTACTTACTGTTGGATTCGTCCGGGAAATGCAACATCTTAAGACGCATGTTAACAAATAACTTACACTTCTATGGAAATAACCACAACACAAATCCAAACATTAGGAAAATCATTAATCTAAATTTAAGATTTTGAGTAATAATCTGTTTAAGATGTTTTCCAACTATGGGACATAATCTCTAATTATCACAAACGACGACCGTGGTTTGAATCCAATTTGGGAGAAAATTAATTAGATTAAATTTAATGGTTGTAGTTATAAGAAATTCCCATGCCTCTTAGTGTTATAAATGTAACTTTAGAAATTAAGACATAATATTGAGTAGAGCAAAGATTGAATTTTCTGAAAATCATGATCTTCGATAAATATTTTGTTTGAAAGCCAAAGTCCAAAGAATTAATTAAAGACTTAAAGATAAAAGCAAAATCTGTCAATTATTTTCCTGATAATGAAGCGATAAAAGTTGCACAATCAGATGAAATTTAAGGAACGTTTAAACCAAACATCGCGTTTCAAATCTCAAAATACCCCTGGAATGAAATTTGAATCCCTGCATTTGACCTTGAATTGTATCATTAATTGCGTAGAATATATTTTTAGGAACATCACATGGCAAACACAGCAAGTGATAAGTTTACTCATTTCTATAAAGTGCGAAGTGAGCCTCTGTTCGATTTGCTAGTCAGTGCGTGTACGACACTGTTCACAGTTTTGAATTTGCATGTTTAGTTTTATTTACATTTATTAAATGCTACACTGCCTGCATTCATAGATAGCAGCACTTGCAGTACCAATGTTTTATACGTCATTTCTCACAGGGAGAACAGTTTTTTGCGAAACACAATAAGGTTAGCCACGATCCCAAAGCAAGTGTAAAAAGGGTGCACGATGGGTTTCGAACTGCTCGCAGTCTATCCCGGACAACAGACTCACATGGCACACCAGAAATGTACAAAAGGGGCGTTTGATACCTAGGGAGAACTCTCCCCTACGCTAGTACGGATTGCAATGTTTACTGTTTAGTATGCGTTCTCCGGACTTATGCGAATTTGTTTATCCTTTTGTGGTACTCGAACTGATTCCCCTGGCTTGAGGTCCAGCCGAGTTGACCACAGTTACAAATTAGGTATGACTTGCCCTTTGCGCCACTCTGGCGCATGTTGAAGTGCGATTTTATGATGTTTATAATGCTATAATGAGTGGTATTTTCATCTGGATATTACTGTGGTACTGCTTCCGAAATTACATCACAACACGTAGCTAGCAACGCTACAAAAAGCTGGAATTGTGGAATTTTCTTCTTGAGTTTTGGCGCTTATCCGGAGAGATAAGCGCCGATAAGCGATGCAAGAAAACGGATAGAATCTACGATTAACTATGACGAGTGACTTGCTTTTGTGGCCATTTGACCCAAAAACCCATGAAGTAGTGAAAAATTTTAAAATTAAAATAAAGTAATTTCGGACAGAGGCTACGTTTGAACATCTCAACGGTAACGAATTGTAATTGAGATTTGTGATTCCAAGTTATTTGATAACAAAACGAGGTAAGGTGGGTGAGTCATGCCAACGGAACAAACTTTTCATTTACTCATTTAGTGGACAAATTCATCTGTTTTGTTATGTAAAATGTTGCAATCTCTAACTGCATGAAGTGGATTGACAGTCAGGCATAATTAACATTTCGTAAAGTGATTCTCATGCTGTCAGAATTCTGTGAGGGCAAAGATCACGGCTCCAACGTATTATGAACATAAAGATGATATCAAAATAAAAATTTATTGTTTTTTTGTACAACGTGGGATGTAATGGCCGGACGGGGAATCAAGCTTACATTTGTTAGTTTATTTTAGGTCGATTCCATTAGGCTGCCCGCTGCATTTTTAAAGTTAAGGAGAAAGGCATCTGCAAACTTCTTCGAAGCTGAGAAATCAGGGAAGAGGAATCAGGGAAGAGAAATCAAGGAAGAGAAATCAAGGAAGAGAAATCAAGGAAGAGAAATCAAGGAAGAGAAATCAAGGAAGAGAAATCAAGTTACCTTGAGCGATGTTGCTCTGTATCCCCTCTATCTGCTCCGCAATGTCGTTATCCTTGCTGAACTCCAGTGTCCTGATCTGTTCCATAGACCGGATCATTAGCATCGTTTCCGTGATGAGATAAAGATTAGGAAGGAGCAAAAGAACAGAAACTTAACAGGCATTAAACAAAAGTTGGTCAAATTACAAGTGCAATGTCCGACCTGATATAAAGTAACAAAACAAAGAATCAAAAGGAAAATCAAAGTGGTTAACAAGGGTGCATGATAATTTAAGATGAATCATGCTCTGATATTGTGTTTGTTTACCACTGAGGCCACCAGAAACAGATGATCTGTTCCATCATGGCATCATCAACATCGTAAGGAGAGATAAGAGGTCCGTCCCGAAACAGAAATAATTCAAACAGACTCAGGTTCAAATTTCTTATCAACTTTTTTGAATTCAAAGTCTGTTTCGGAATAAAACTCCCAGGACGGAGCGAAAAGGGAACAAAATCAGGGGAAGGGAATGTAATATTGTAAGAAGAAATTTTACCAAAATTCTATAAAAATTCATTAGATTCCAAAAACTAACACATATTGCAGGGAAAGATAGATTGATTTTCAAACAGACCCGTTTCATCGATGACGCCCATGTTCTGTATTTCTGACAAGATGTCGATGAGTTTGTCCTTGAATTCCTTCACGTGATCGTACATCGTCACAACCTGCCGATGTTATTTATGAGGGGGTGTTGTAGAGGTGTTATAAAATATATAGACACGCGCCTATCGGGTCCATTTTGTGATACTGCCCCAGGGATGTATCCGGTTATGGCCCGAGCCCGTGCCCCGTAGGGCGAGGGTCTAAACCAATTTGGACCCGATCAGGCAAGTGTATATATTATAGACCCGCATGAAAACGTCAGAGGGTTCTATAGAACTTCAAATATTACACAGGTTTATAGTGCAAACTGGAAGGCAGAGCATTGAGCAATGTCGCATCAGAGGACGCTTGAATCGCGGTTTTCATTATCGTTGCTCTACTGCTTGAGCAACCAATGAACAGCGATTTGTTCTTTTAACCGAAATACTGAATGCTGAGGTAGACCTTCGAAGCTGAAATCCATGACTTAAAATTTCGCCCCTGTTTTTTCCGTAATTTGAAATAATGCCAGTTGCATTGTTGCAAATAAAATGGCATTCAATATCCGATAATGTTACTCAGGAGAAAATTAAAATTAATTGTACCTGATACGAAATTCATTAATTTTTCCCATGTTCAGAAACATAGATGGTAGAATTTATTTTACAATTTTCACACTTTAGCCATCCTTTGAAGCTTTGAGGGGCAACGAATAGAGCAAACTAGACAGTTTTTTAATCCACATCACGAGCTCTTGCTTCATAAGATAATCGAGATATTGCTTTGTAGTTTTACAAAAGAAGTCTGTAAAAATTGCTTACAGTACTGGAAGTTTTAACAGTGTGATACTTTGCTACAAGTGTAACGTTCATGTGAAACATTACTCAGCAAAATTCAATCATCCATATATCCACCGTTTTTCAGAGTGACTTTTGGGAAAAAACGCATCAAACAATTTGTCCGAAATTGGAAATGGGTGTTGAACAAACCTGGACTATGACAGGATTATCTGGGCCAGGAGTTAAAGTGTTTCTGACTTCAGTATTAGGTCGCTGTTGGATGGAGATTATGTTCTTTATCTCTTCGTCCATTCCGCTGTACCCCTGCGAGGAAACGGTCATGAGGGAATTGGAGAGATTAGACTAAATTCTAAATATTAAGAATATGAGTATTAAGTATAGCGATAAAGGGGTGGATTTACAATAAGCGGAGGGAATAGAATAGATGAATAGATGAATAGAGGGATAGACGTTAACATACCGGTGAATGGGGGATGAATGGTTTGCATGTGATGAGTGAGGTGAGTGACTGAGTACCCATGTGAACTGCTACTGATTTACCCTGACGTTTTTTGGTAAAATGGTCAGACTACCACTATTGGTACGGACTTTAGGACCAAACATTGGTCCTATATAGCCCGCATTGGTTAGTCAAAAAATTCCAAATTGGAAGAAAAACAGTTAGGTTAAATGCCAATTATTTCAATTTGTACGGAGATGGTTTGTGAAAAGCATTTGGGAATGAAATCAAAAAGAAAATAGAAACACAAGAAGAATGAAAAGTAAGAAGAAAGCAGTTACCGTCCTGCGACCAGGCTCTGACTCGAAACTCCCCCCTCACTTACCGTCCTGCGACCAGGCTCTGACTCGAAACTCGAAACTCCCCCTCACTTACCGTCCTGCGTCCAGGCTCTGACTCGAAACTCCCCCTCACTTACCGTCCTGCGTCCAGGCTCTGACTCGAAACTCCCCCGTTACTTACCGTCCTGCATCCAAGCTCTGACTCGAAACTCCCCCTCACTTACCGTCCTGCGCCCAGGCTCTGACTCGAAACTCCCCCCTCACTTACCGTCCTGCGTCCAGGCTCTGACTCGAAACTCCCCCTCACTTACCGTCCTGCGCCCAGGCTCTGACTCGAAACTCCCCCCTCACTTACCGTCCTGCGACCAGGCTCTGACTCGAAACTCCCCCTCACTTACCGTCCTGCGACCAGGCTCTGACTCGAAACTCCCCCGTCACTTACCGTCCTGTGCCCAGGCTCTAACTCGAAACTCCCCCTCACTTACCGTCCTGCGCCCAGGCTCTAACTCGAAACTCCCCCTCACTTACCGTCCTGCGTCCAGGCTCTGACTCGAAACTCCCCCGTCACTTACCGTCCTGCGACCAGGCTCTGACTCGAAACTCCCCCGTCACTTACCGTCCTGCGCCCAGGCTCTGACTCGAAACTCCCCCTCACTTACCGTCCTGCAACCAGGCTCTGACTCGAAACTCCCCTCACTTACCGTCCCGTCCAGGCTCTGACTCGAAACTCCCCTCACTTACCGTCCTGCGACCAGGCTCTGACTCGAAACTCCCCCCTCACTTACCGTCCTGCGTCCAGGCTCTGACTCGAAACTCCCCCGTCACTTACCGTCCTGCGTCCAGGCTCTGACTCGAAACTCCCCCCTCACTTACCGTCCTGCGTCCAGGCTCTGACTCGAAACTCCCCCCTCACTTACCGTCCTGCAACCAGGCTCTGACTCGAAACTCCCCCTCACTTACCGTCCTGCGACCAGGCTCTGACTCGAAACTCCCCCGTCACTTACCGTCCTGCGCCCAGGCTCTAACTCGAAACTCCCCGTCACTTACCGTCCTGCGTCCAGGCTCTGACTCGAAACTCCCCCGTCACTTACCGTCCTGCGTCCAGGCTCTGACTCGAAACTCCCCCCTCACTTACCGTCCTGCGTCCAGGCTCTGACTCGAAACTCCCCCCTCACTTACCGTCCTGCAACCAGGCTCTGACTCGAAACTCCCCCTCACTTACCGTCCTGCGACCAGGCTCTGACTCGAAACTCCCCCGTCACTTACCGTCCTGCGTCCAGGCTCTGACTCGAAACTCCCCCGTCACTTACCGTCCTGCGCCCAGGCTCTAACTCGAAACTCCCCGTCACTTACCGTCCTGCGTCCAGGCTCTGACTCGAAACTCCCCCCTCACTTACCGTCCTGCAACCAGGCTCTGACTCGAAACTCCCCCTCACTTACCGTCCTGCGACCAGGCTCTGACTCGAAACTCCCCCGTCACTTACCGTCCTGCAACCAGGCTCTGACTCGAAACTCCCCCTCACTTACCGTCCTGCGACCAGGCTCTGACTCGAAACTCCCCCGTCACTTACCGTCCTGCGCCCAGGCTCTAACTCGAAACTCCCCGTCACTTACCGTCCTGCGTCCAGGCTCTGACTCGAAACTCCCCGTCACTTACCGTCCTGCGTCCAGGCTCTGACTCGAAACTCCCCCCTCACTTACCGTCCTGCGTCCAGGCTCTGACTCGAAACTCCCCGTCACTTACCGTTCTGCGCCCAGGCTCTGACTCGAAACTCCCCTCACTTACCGTCCTGCGCCCAGGCTCTGACTCGAAACTCCCCTCACTTACCGTCCTGCGACCAGGCTCTGACTCGAAACTCCCCCGTCACTTACCGTCCTGCGTCCAGGCTCTGACTCGAAACTCCCCCCTCACTTACCGTCCTGCGTCCAGGCTCTGACTCGAAACTCCCCGTCACTTACCGTTCTGCGCCCAGGCTCTGACTCGAAACTCCCCTCGTCGTGCACAGACTCCAACTCCTCCGACTGAGGGCTCTCCTTCTCCTTCAGCTTCTCAGACAGGGCGTGGTCCTGCTCCAAACTCTCTGCTTCCATCTCAGCTACCATCTTCCGGAACTTCTCAACCTGAACACAGGGAAATGTTTTGAAATGCATACGTGGAATTTGAACATTTGACATTTTTCAGTTTAACTGTTAACAACACTGCAGGTACATAACAATTTCATCATTGGGAAAAAGAAAATGATTTTAAGGAAGTTTCATGAAAAATCATAGAGGTCATATATTACTGATTGAATATCGAAAACTTAATTGCATTCTTCCATAACTTAGCAAACTCAAAGAGTGCTGGCCATCCTAAGCGCGCCAAACTTGGATATTTGGACGGTTTGCAAAAAAGTGCATGCGACAGAGGGAAAGGAAAAGTCTAAAGTTTGCAAACCTGTGCCTCCAGGACACTCTTCTCTTTCATCCAGCCCTTCTTGGCAGTAGCCAGTTCGTTCTTCAGTTTATCAACCATCCACTGGTTCTGAGGGAACTAGGTACTTAGCGTGAGTAAAATGTATTTGGTAGGGGTCAAACATTATCTGGGGTCCCAAATTAGCGAATTAATGGTCAGAAAGTAAGTCAAATGCTTTGTTACTCATGAAGTAAGCGAGCATTACCTTCATCAAACGTCCCAAATTTAAAGTTGATAATTTCAAGGCATCCCGGGAATCCCAGGGTAATTTTTTAAAATTTCCCGGTCATCTTCTCATAACAGCCAGGGGACACCTGGGGTCGATCAGGGGACTCATGGGGTCAGCTAGGGGTCACATAGGGTCAGCCAGGGGATACTTGGGGTCCCGGTCAATCAGGGGACTCATGGGGTCAGCTAGGGGTCACATGGGGTCAGCCAGGGGTCACTCAGGGGTTATTGTTACATTGTTACATGTGGCCCATGTCTTCACCTTTTCGTTGTTCTTGACTATCTCCTGCTCGACCTCAGCTCTCTTCTTCTGGAACTCCTCCTCCAACTCTGTGTATTTCTTGTTTAGGGCCTCCGTCGGGTCGACCGACACGCTCGATGTCGTCTGGGGGATATCACGCGTTAGCAACGCGTTAACATGGCAACGTGTTAACAGGCAACGCGTTATCATAGCAACGCGTTAACATGGCAACGCGTTAACATAGCAACGCGTTAGCAAAGTAACGCGTTTACATAGCAACGCGTTAGCATAGCAACGCGTTAACATAGCAACGCGTTAGCAAAGTAACGCGTTAACATAGCAACGCGTTAGCAAAGTAACGCGTTAGCAAAGTAACGCGTTTACATAGCAACGCGTTAACATAGCAACGCGTTAGCAAAGTAACGCGTTTACATAGCAACGCGACGCGTTGCTAAGTAAACGTGTTAGCAAAGCAATGCGAAAGCAACGCGTTGTTGTAACTTCGTCTTGGCACGGATTGGTAATGCGTTGTGATCATGGTATCAGGTATGACATGTTGTTATAGTAACGCGTTACAGTCGTACAGTTTTTGACTTCTTTATAAAACGGAGATGAGTTGGTTATGGTGAGAGTTTTCAATGAGATGAAGCACAGCGAGGCGATGCAGTGAAAAAGCAGCCGGGTTCCAGTCCAGATTCCTTTTACCTGTGTGTGCAGATCGCTCCATTCACGGAGGGCTTGGTAAAGACGCGCAAATTTACTGTTCGTGCGTAATCTTTCGATATAAGTTCCGTTGAAAGAACTGTAAAATTGCGCGTCTTTACCAAGCCCTCCGTGAATGGAGCGATCTGCACACACAGGTAAAAGGAATCTGGACTGGAACCCGGCTGCTTTTTCACTGCATCGCCTCGCTGTGCTTCATCTCATTGAAAACTCTCACCATAACCAACTCATCTCCGTTTTATAAAGAAGTCAAAAACTGTACGACTGTAACGCGTTACTATAACAACATGTCATACCTGATACCATGATCACAAATCCAGACAAACTCACTATAAAGAGGTCAGATCCGAGTTCCAAGTTGAACTTGATCCCGTCAGTGTGATGGGGATTGATGACGTCTTTAGCGGATAGGATATGTGGGGACTTGACTTCCTTGCCTCGACTACTCATGGACTTAATACCGGCCCCACTCCGTAATGGCATGATACTTGCATAGGGAGAGACCGGTTAACCGAACCGAAACCGAAATACCGGTTAACCGAGCGTTTTCAACCAACCCAAACTGTAACCGGTCGTTTGCTAATCTGACACGGTCATTTCACGTTCAATAAGAGTCATACACAACTAAGTTATACAATCAAATGTTGCAGGACGACGAGATTAATTGTCGGTATGGGAATTGGAACACCATAGACAGTTATTGATTATAAATACAGTATGTCGGACGGATTTTCAGTAACAAAGTTAAAACGTAGAATGATACGAGAAATTCTTAATATCAGAGGCTTTAGAAAATCATGACTCATGAGACGATATCACCATTATTTATGGTTTACAAAGTTCTACGCCCTTACAAGTCTTGCGGCGTTACAAGTACGGCTTATAAACTGCTTTGATGGAGTAATAGAGACTTGGTGACAATGGTTTTTTAAACCCCCACGAAAGGGGTTGATTTTTAAAAAATTTTTGTTATGTATTATCATGATTTAATAATAATAATAATAATGACAGTGACAGTTCATAGGTGACGATTTTATCAATAAAAGTACAAAATCAAATACGTTTGATTGAAGAATGGTTCGATTGCTCGTGTATTATAGATGCTTCATGGCTCGACTGAACAGCTTGGACTTCACTCATGCAGTCTATTATATGCTCACGGTATTCGGTCATTTGGCATTACTGGACATTTGGCCTAACACTGGTGAATAAGGTCTGGGGAGAGAGATAAATTCAAAGTTGCGTGAGTTTTAGGCTTTAGGCCAAATGTCCAGTCAGGGCCAAATGAACTAGAACCTAAGCTGACCTATGTGACTGAAATGTAGAACCAGCAATATTGACTTACTATTATATTGAGCCAATGTGCCAGGCAGGAAGAAGATTCCTATGAAAAAGGGGTGCAAATGCCATATTTTCCCCATTTCACGTCCAGTTTGAGGCAACTTCTAAGAGAGAAGTTGCCTGAGAATCCCACTTAAAGCGGGTGCAAGGTTGGAGAAAGCACGACCTAAAGCTCTCTCAAAGAGTAGGTTGTGTGAGGATATCTCAGACCAGTGGGTTATATAGAGCGTAGAATTCTGAGAAGACGCAGCATCAGCATACTCGGTATCAGCATGCTCAGAAATGATGAGATTATTATATTCCGAGAAAACGTCAAGCAGCCTATTTTTCATATTCTAAGGATCTCTACTCATACAATCCAACTCTCCATCCTGATAATTGCCAGTCAGCAAGGGAGCAGTTCTCATTGACAATGATGTGAGCAATGACAATAAAATCTTCTTTGAGAAAAGCAAGCAACCATGCTAGTAGTGCCAATGACCAGTGTCATTGAGCAGAAGTCCTGATGTTTCCCCAACTGTCACATCTTTACCAGGTTTATGCCACTCCACCCCATGATCGCCAGCTGGTCTGAAGGATCCTTTGTCTGAAGGATCCTTTGTATGCCACATCTTCCAGCTTCCATGTTTTTCAGATAACACTTCATCTCATTTTGATAACGCGCTAATGCCTTCGTGCAGCTCCCAAAGTGACATGAACTCCTCAAACCGTTGGGTGCTTTACAAAGCAAAGTCTACCATTCTTTGTTCGCTGCTGCACATGACAAACAAAGCTCCTCCTCCTTTTTCTTCTCCTGACAATTGACAAATCGTTAGCAAGGTTTTGAATACCCATTTATCATTGCTTATTGTCTGCTCGTTTAATTGCTCTCTGTTAGTCCGCCGGAGGATTTGCTTTCCTAGAATTATAAAAATGATTTTATTAAACCCACGTGCAGTTCTCCGCATGTATTTCTCGGTAGACAGCAAAAAGCATCTATTGAAGTGTGCAGAAAACAGAGGAGTTAACCTCACCTACTTTAAACCGTCTAATGATGTAACTTTGCGCAACTTATTTGAGTTCAACCTACTACCAATTGAATATCTGCCTCTAAATAACCCCAGATTTCCCTCTAAATATTCTCAGATTTCCCACTAAATGATTTCATATTTCCCTCTAAATAGTCCTAAATTTCCCTCTATGTAATCTCAGATCAGCCTCTAAATTATCTCATATTTTACTCTAAATGACTTCGGATTTCCCTCTAAATGGTGTCAGATTTCCCTCTAAATAACCTCAGATTTCCCACTAAATAGTCTCAGATTTCCTTCTAAATAGTCTCATATTTCCCTCTAAATGATTTCATATTTCCCACTAAATAGTCTCATATTTCCCTCCAAATAACCTCAGATTTCCCTCTAAATGATTTGAAATTTTGCCTCTAAATATTCTCATATTTCCCTCTAAATACCCCAAACTCCGCTCTCACCACCCACGAACATGACCACAGGAACGTAAGAACAGTAACGGAGGAGGTAAGAACGTTTCCTTCTCCCTGTCTCAAGTGAAGACATCAGGGGACACTATCAGCACCCAATACCCTACTCCAAGGAAACACGAAGCTTACCAGAAACTAGCAGGTAATTTCTTGCCTTTATACCAGAAACTAACAGGTGCTTGTCTTGATTGAAATCAACTGTTTTAAATCAACTGGTGCTTACTAGTGTTTTGATTCAAATCCCAAACTATAGCAGGTACTTTTCTTGTCCTGATTTACAATAGAAACTAACAGGTGTTTACTGTTTACTTGTCTTGATTTATACCACAAACTAGCAGGCGCCAAAAGCGCAAAAAATTTGGAGCTTTTGGTGCCAAAATATTTAAATTCGGGCTGATTGATTAATGTCGAATTTTCTCCCCTTTTTCAGAATCACGAGGAGATAAAGAGAACCCTGCTCCCACTACCCAGGAGGAGGAGGATAGTGACTCCTCCTCCTCCGTGTCTCTACAGATCGTAGAGGAGCCCCCTGAGTTAACCCCTTCCATTTCCCTATCTTTTCACTCCCCACCCCCTCAGAATCACGAGATAAAGAGAACCCTGCCCCCACTACCCAGGAGGAGGAGGAGGATAGTGACTCCTCCTCCTCCGTGTCTCTACAGATCGTAGAGGAGCCCCCTGATTAACCCCTTCCATTTCCCTATCTTTTCACTCCCCACCCCCTCAGAATCACGAGATAAAGAGAACCCTGCCCCCACTACCCAGGGAGGAGGAGGATAGTGACTCCTCCTCCTCCGTGTTCTCTACAGATCGTAGAGGAGCCCCTTGAGTTAACCCCTTCCATTTCTCTATCTTTCACTCCCACCCCCTCAGAATCACGAGATAAAGAGAACCCTGCCCCCACTACCCAGGAGGAGGAGGAGGATAGTGACTCTTCCTCCTCCGTGTCTCTACAGATCGTAGAGGAGCCCCCTGAGTTAACCCCTTCCATTTACCTATCTTTTCACTCCCCACCCCCTCAGAATCACGAGATAAAGAGAACCCTGCCCCCACTGCCCAGGAGGAGGAGGATAGTGACTCCTCCTCCTCCGTGTCTCTACAGATCGTAGAGGAGCCCCTAGGTTAACCCCTTCCATTTCCCTATCTTTTCACTCCCCACCCCCTCAGAATCACGAGATAAAGAGAACCCTGCTCCCACTACCCAGGAGGAGGAGGATAGTGACTCCTCCTCCTCCGTGTCCCTACAGATCGTAGAGGAGCCCCCTGGGTAAACCCCTTCCATTTCCCTATCTTTTCACTCCCCACCCCCTCAGAATCACGAGATAAAGAGAACCCTGCCCCCACTACCCAGGAGGAGGAGGATAGTGACTCCTCCTCCTCCTCCGTGTCTCTACAGATCGTAGAGGAGCCCCTGAGTTAACCCCTTCCATTTCCTATCTTTCACTCCCCACCCCCTCAGAATCACGAGATAAAGAGAACCCTGCTCCCACCACCCAGGAGGAGGAGGATAGTGACTCCTCCTCCGTGTCTCTACAGATCGTAGAGGAGCCCCTGGGTAAACCCCTTCCATTTCCCTATCTTTTCACTCCCCACCCCCTCAGAATCACGAGATAAAGAGAACCCTGCCCCCACTACCCAGGAGGAGGAGGATAGTGACTCCTCCTCCTCCGTGTCTCTACAGATCGTAGAGGAGCCCCCTGAGTTAACCCCTTCCATTTCCCTATCTTTTCACTCCCCACCCCCTCAGAATCACGAGATAAAGAGAACCCTGCTCCCCAGGAAGAGGAGGATAGTGACTCCTCCTCCTCCGTGTCTCTACAGATCGTAGAGGAGCCCCCTGAGTTAACCCCTTCCATTTCCCTATCTTTTCACTCCCCACCCCCTCAGAATCACGAGATAAAGAGAACCCTGCCCCCACTACCCAGGAGGAGGAGGAGGATAGTGACTCCTCCTCCTCCGTGTCTCTACAGATCGTAGAGGAGCCCCCTGAGTTAACCCCTTCCATTTCCCTATCTTTTCACTCCCCACCCCCTCAGAATCACGAGATAAAGAGAACCCTGCCCCCACCACCCAGGAGGAGGAGGATAGTGACTCCTCCTCCTCCGTGTCTCTACAGATCGTAGAGGAGCCCCCTGAGTAAACCCCTTCCATTTCCCTATCTTTTCACTCCCCACCCCCTCAGAATCACGAGATAAAGAGAACCCTGCCCCCACCACCCAGGAGGAGGAGGATAGTGACTCCTCCTCCGTGTCTCTACAGATCGTAGAGGAGCCCCCTGAGTTAACCCCTTCCATTTCCCTATCTTTTCACTCCCCACCCCCTCAGAATCACGAGATAAAGAGAACCCTGCCCCACCACCCAGGGAGGAGGAGGATAGTGACTCCTCCTCCTCCGTGTCTCTACAGATCGTAGAGGAGCCCCCTGAGTTAAACCCCTTCCATTTCCTATCTTTTTCACTCCCCACCCCTCAGAATCACGAGATAAAGAGAACCCTGCTCCCCACCAGGAGGAGGAGGATAGTGACTCCTCCTCCTCCGTGTCTCTACAGATCGTAGAGGAGCCCCCTGAGTAAACCCCTTCCATTTCCCTATCTTTTCACTCCCCACCCCCTCAGAATCACGAGATAAAGAGAACCCTGCTCCCACTACCCAGGAGGAGGAGGATAGTGACTCCTCCTCCTCCGTGTCTCTGTAGAGGAGCCCTGAGTAAACCCTTCCATTTCCCTATCTTTCTCCCCACCCCCTCAGAATCACGAGATAAAGAGAACCCTGCCCACTACCCAGGAGGAGGAGGATAGTGCTCCTCCTCCTCCTCCTTCCATTTCCGTAAAGAGAGCCCCTTTAATCCTCCTCCCCCTTCCCCTACCCCTCCCCCAGAGAATCACGAGATAAAGAGAACCCTGCTCCCACCACCCAGGAGGGAGGATAGTGACTCCTCCTCCTCCGTGTCTCTACAGATCGTAGAGAGCCCCCCTGAGTAAACCCCTTCCATTTCCCTATCTTTTCACCCCACCCCCTCAGAATCCTGAGATAAAGAGAACCCTGCCCCACTACCCAGGAGGAGGAGGAGGATAGTGACTCCTCCTCCTCCGTGTCTCAGATCGTAGAGGACCCCCCTAAAGAGTTAACCCTTCCATTTCCCTATCTTTTCCCCACCCCTCAGAATCACGAGATAAAGAGGCCCCCACCACCCAGGAGGAGGAGGATAGTGACTCCTCCTCCTCCGTGTCTCTACAGATCGTAGAGGAGCCCTGAGTAAACCCCTTCCATTTCCTATCTTTTCACTCCCCACCCCCTCAGAATCACGAGATAAAGAGAACCCTCACTACCCAGGAGGAGGAGATAGTGACTCCTCTCCGTGTCTCTACAGATCGTAGGAGCCCCTATTAACCCCTTCCATTTCCCTATCTTTTCACTCCCACCCCTCAGAATCACGAGATAAAGAGAACCCTGCCCCCCACCACCCAGGAGGAGGAGGATAGTGACTCCTCCTCCGCCCTTCTACAGACCGTAGAGGAGCCCTGAGTTAACCCTTCCATTTCCCTATCTTTTCACTCCCCACCCCTCAGAATCACGATGAGAACCCTGCCCCCACCACTAAGGATAGTGACTCCTCCTCCTGCCCTACAGATCGTAGAGGAGCCCCTGAGTTAACCCCTTCCATTTCCCTATCTTTTCACTCCCCACCCCTCAGAATCACGAGATAAAGAGAACCCTGCTCCCACCACCCAGGAGGAGGAGGAGGAGGAGGATAGTGACTCCTCCTCCTCCGTGTCTCTACAGATCGTAGAGGGCCCCTGAGTAAACCCCTTCCATTTTCTATCTTTTCTCCCCACCCCTCAGAATCACGAGATAAAGAGAACCCTGCTCCACCACCCAGGAGGAGGAGGATAGTGACCTCCTCCTCCGTGTCTCTTTACAGATCGTAGAGGAGCCCCTGAGTAAACCCCTTCCATTTCCCTATCTTTTCACTCCCCACCCCCTCAGAATCACGAGATAAAGAGAACCCTGCTCCCACCACCCAGGAGGAGGAGGATAGTGACTCCTCCTCCTCCGTGTCTCTACAGATAGTAGAGGAGCCCCCTGAGTTCGGGGGGAAAGAGAAGAGCTCCTCCTCCTCTGCCTTTGATACCCTCCAGAACACTGTGTATAGTGAGGTAGCTAGTCTCATCTCTGCTAATGAGACCAGACCTCATTTGGTGGAACTTGTCAAGGAACTAGCTGGTGAGTGACTCATGTAAACAGTTGCTTGCAAATGTAATGGTTTTAAGATGTTATGTTTCGGAAGGGAACCCCCAGATCATATAAATTTAAAATGCCTGGATTTGGTTCAATTTACCTTCTTCTTAGATTATTAACTGCATATTATACTGATGAAAAAACGTGAAATGATTTTTTGTTTTTTTCTTATTATTTTTGAGAAAAAAGAATAGTTTGTTGACCTTCCCCCCTGACTCTTGATCTTCAGCCCTCCTTGTGTGATCTGTGGCGGAAATGTTCTTTTATAGCCATAACTTCTACAGATAACTTAACTCGGCCCAATTCCCGCCCTGGCCAGGGCGGTAACCCCGCGGTAATAAAAGACAATAGGGTATAAGTTAGAGATTTGAGTGTCACAGGGTGATATATACCCGCCCTGGCCAGGGCGGTAACCCCCTGCGGTAATAAAAAGACTGCTTGGGGTATAGTTAGAGATTTGAGTGTCACAGGGTGATAGCATAATTCCTCCTCACAGGGAGGTAACCCCGCGGAATGGGAAAAAAAAACTGGCCAGGGTATATAATAGAGATTTTGGTGTCACAGGGTGTATAATAATAATATATAATAAGATGGATAGCCAAAACAATTGAAAATTGTTTGGGTTTCGCAGCCACAGATGTACCTAAAATTATACGATTAAAAGTGATGATGAATTTTAATCGCAGCCCGGTCGTGGCGGTGCATTGTGGTAGCAAAGCTAGTCGATTTGACGATTCACGTTTCAAGGTTATTAAAGCAATGAGGGGCCAGTACGTCTATCACATTTCTATGTTTAGGTACAGCTCGATCCTGACTATGTCAAAAACGGATTCACACAGTAAATTAATGCTGTTATTCCATTACTACAATGAAATTGTGGTCTGCTACCACAGTGCACCGCCACGACCGGGCTGCGATTAAAATTCATATCATCACTTTTAATCGTATAATTTAATTACATCTGTGGCAAACCCAAACAATTTCAATTGTTTTTAATATCCATATCACTCTTTTTGGCAAGCTGTGATAATTGCTTTAATTAGTCAATTTTAGCAATTATGAAGTTTTGAAGATTGCTAATTATTTCATTGAAGCAGTTTACAACTGGTACTCAAATTATATATATACAAAACTTAATTTTGGCTCTAGTTAATATGATGCCGTTAGAATTAAGTCAGTATCATTTTTACTTTTGAGTATTCATACGAGATAATTCATAATTATCCTTATAACTGTTAAATACCTAATGAGGCAGTCGAAAACTGGTACTTAAATTAATCGTATAGAACGTATATTTGGCTCAAGTTAATGATGCCGCTAGAATTAAGTCGCTATCACATTAATTTTTGAGTTATTCACGATAATCACTTTAATTAGCCAATTATCTCATTAGGGCGTTGAGAAACGGTACAGAAATTGAACCCATTAAACGTTATTTTGGCTCTCGTTAATGATACCGTTGGAATTAAGTCGCTATTATTTTCACTTTCTGAGTTATTTGCGATAATTACTTTAATTGGTCAATTATCTCATTAGGCAGTTGAAATTCGGTACGAAAATAAAACGCAAATAACGTTATTTTAGCTCAAGTTAATGATACCGTTAGATTTAAGTCGCTATTATTTTTTACTCTCTGAGTTATACGCGATAATTACCTTAATTGGTCAATTATCTAATTAGGCAGTTGAGAACCGTAGGCAAATTATGTACATACAACGTTATTTCGGCTGTAGTTTCCCTCCTCCTCCGTCTCTACAGATCGTAGAGGGCCCCTGAGTTAACCCTTCCATTTCCCTATCTTTTCTCCCACCCCCTCAGAATCACGAGATAAAGAGACCTGCTCCCTACCACCCAGGAGGAGGATAGTGACTCCTCCTCCTCCGTCTCTACAGATCGTAGAGGAGCCCCCTGAGTAAACCCCTTCCATTTCCTATCTTTCACTCCCACCTCAGAATCACGAGATAAAGAGAACCCTGCCCCACTACCCAGGAGGAGGAGGATGGTGACTCCTCCTCCTCCGTGTCTCTACAGATCGTAGAGGCCCCCTGAGTTAACCCCTTCCATTTCCTATCTTTCTCCCCTCAGAATCAGAATCACGGAGGATAAACTCCTCCTCCTCCCCGTGAGAGGCCCCTGCCCCTTCCCCATCTTTTCCTCCCACCCGAGGAGGAGGAGGAGGATAGTGACTCCTCCCTCCGTCTCTCTACAGATCGTAGAGGGCCCTGAGTTAACCCCTTCCATTTCCCTATCTTTTCTCCCCACCCCCCTCAGAATCACGAGATAAAAAGAACCTGCCCCCCAGGGAGGAGGAGGATAGTGACTCCTCCTCCTCCGTGTCTCTACAGATCGTAGGAGCCCCCTAGGATGAGTAAAACCCCTTCCATTTCCCTATCTTTTCCTCCCACCCCCTCAAATCACGAGATAAAGAGAACCCTGCTCCCACCCCGGGAGGAGGAGGATAGTGACTCCTCCTCCTCCGTGTCTCTACAGATCGTAGAGGGCCCCTAGTTAACCCCTTCCATTTCCTATCTTTCCTCCCCACCCCTCAGAATCACGAGATAAAGAGACCCTGCCCCCCACTGCCCAGGAGGAGGAGGATAGTGACTCCTCCCTCCTCCGTAATCTCTACAGATCGTAGAGAGGCCCCCTGAGTAAACCCTTCCATTTCCTATCTTTTCACTCCCCACCCCCTCAGAATCACGAGATAAAGAGAACCCTGCTCCCCAGGAAGAGGAGGATAGTGACTCCTCCTCCTCCGTGTCTCTACAGATCGTAGAGGAGCCCCCTGAGTAAACCCCTTCCATTTCCCTATCTTTTCACTCCCCACCCCCTCAGAATCACGAGATAAAGAGAACCCTGCTCCCCAGGAGGAGGAGGAGGATAGTGACTCCTCCTCCTCCGTGTCTCTACAGATCGTAGAGGAGCCCCCTGAGTAAACCCCTTCCATTTCCCTATCTTTTCCTCCCCACCCCTCAGAATCACGAGATAAAGAACCCTGCCCCCCACCACCCAGGAGGAGGATAGTGACTCCTCCTCCTCGTGTCTCTACAGATCGTAGAGGAGCCCCCTAGGTAAACCCTTCCATTTCCCTGTCTTTTCCTCCCCACCCCTCAGAATCACGAGATAAAGAACCTGCCCCCCTGCACCCAGGAGGAGGAGGATAGTGACTCCTCCTCCTCCGTGTCTCTACAGATCGTAGAGAGCCCCCCTGAGTAAACCCCCTTCCATTTCCCTATCTTTTCCTCCCCACCCCTCAGAATCACGAGATAAAGAGCCACCCCCACTGCAGGAGGAGGAGGATAATGGTGACTCCTCCTCCTCCGTGTCTCTACAGATAGTAGAGGCCCCTGAGTAAACCCCTTCCATTTCCTATCTTTTCTCCCCACCCCCTCAGAATCGAGATAAAAGACCCTGCTCCCACCACCCAGGAGGAGGAGGATAGTGACTCCTCCTCCTCCATGTCTTCCAGATCGTAGAGAGCCCCTGAGTAACCCTTCCATTTCCCCCTATCTTTTCACTCCCACCCTCAGAATCACGAGATAAAGAGAACCCTGCCCCCACCACCCAGGAGGAGGAGGATATTGACTCCTCCTCCTCCGTGTCTCTACAGATCGTAGGAGCCCCTGAGTTAACCCCTTCCATTTCCCTATCTTTCACTCCCCACCTCAGAATCACGAGATAAAAACCCTGCCCACCCAGGAGGAGGAGGGAGGAGGGATAGTGACTCCTCCTCCTCCTAAAGGGAGCCCTGTCTCTACAGATCAACAAGGAGCCCCTGAGTAAACCCCTTCCATTTCCTATCTTTTCCTCCCCACCCCTCAGAATCACGAGATAAAGAACCCTGCCCCACTACCCAGGAGGAGGAGGATAGCTCCTCCTCCTCGTCTCTCTACAGATCGTGAAGGCCCCTGAGTTAACCTTCCCATTTCCTATCTTTTCCTCCCCACCCCTCAGAATCACGAGATAAAGAGACCTATCACCACCCAGGAAGAGGAGGAGGATAGTGACTCCTCCTCCTCGTGTCTCTACAGATCGTAGAAGGCCCCTGAGTAAACCCCTTCCATTTCCCTATCTTTTCCTCCCCACCCCTCAAGTCACGAGATAAAGAGAGCCTACCCCCACTACCCAGGAGGGAGGAGGATAGTGACTCCTCCTCCGTGTCTCTACAGATCGTAGAGGAGCCCCTGAGTTAACCCTTCCATTTCCTGTCTTTTCACTCGCCACCCCCTCAGAATCACGAGATAAAGAGAACCCTGCCCCCACCACCCAGGAGGAGGAGGATAGTGACTCCTCCTCCCTCCGTGTCTCTACAGATCGTAGAGGAGCCCCTGAGTTAACCCTTCCATTTCCCTATCTTTTCTCCCACCCCCTCAGAATCACGAGATAAAGAACCCTACTCCCACTGCAGGAGGAGGAGGATAGTGACTCCTCCTCCGTGTCTCTACAAGATCGTAGAGGAGCCCCTGAGTTAACCCTTCCATTTCCTATCTTCACTCCCCACCCCTCAGAATCACGAGATAAAGAGAACCCTGCCCCACCACCCAGGAGGAGGAGGATAGTGACTCCTCCTCCGTGTCTCTACAGATCGTAGAGAGCCCTGAGTTAACCCCTTCATTTCCTATCTTTTCACTCCCACCCCTCAGAATCACGAGATAAAGAGAACCCTGCTCCCACTACCCAGGAGGAGAAGGATGGTGACTCCTCCTCCTCCGTGTCTCTCTACAGATCGTAGAGGAGCCCCCTGAGTTAACCCCTTCCATTTCCCTATCTTTTCACTCCCCACCCCCTCAGAATCACGAGATAAAGAGAACCCTGCTCCCACCACCCAGGAGGAGGAGGAGGAGGAGGATAGTGACTCCTCCTCCTCCGTGTCTCTACAGATCGTAGAGGAGCCCCCTGAGTAAACCCCTTCCATTTCCCTATCTTTTCACTCCCCACCCCCTCAGAATCACGAGATAAAGAGAACCCTGCTCCACCACCCAGGGAGGAGGAGGATAGTGACTCCTCCTCCTCCGTGTCTCTACAGATCGTAGAGGAGCCCCCTGAGTAAACCCCTTCCATTTCCCTATCTTTTCTCCCCACCCCTCAGAATCACGAGATAAAAGAGAACCCTGCTCTACCACCCAGGAGGAGGAGGCCCTCCTCCTCCGTTCGGGTAGAGGAGCCCCCTGAGTTCGGGGGGAAAGAGAAGAGCTCCTCCTCCTCTGCCTTTGATACCCTCCAGAACACTGTGTATAGTGAGGTAGCTAGTCTCATCTCAGCTAATGAGACCAGACCGCACTACTTGGTGGAACTCGTCAAGGAGCTAGCTGGTGAGTGACTCATGTAAACAGTTGCTTGCAAATGTATCGGTTTTAAGATGAGTATGTTTCGGAAGGGAACCCCAGATCATATAAATTTAAAATGCACCTGGATTTGGTTCAATTTACCTTCTTCTTAGATTATTAACTGCATATTATACTGATGAAAAAACGTGAAATGATTTTTTGTTTTTTTCTTATTATTTTTGAGAAAAAAGAATAGTTTGTTGACCTTCCCCCCTGACTCTTGATCTTCAGCCCTCCTTGTGTGATCTGTGGCGGAAATGTTCTTTTATAGCCATAACTTCTACAGATAACTTAACTCGGCCCAATTCCCGCCCTGGCCAGGGCGGTAACCCCCCGCGGTAATAAAAAAGACTGGCCAGGGGTATAAGTTAGAGATTTGAGTGTCACAGGGTGATAGCATAATTCCCTCCCTGGCCAGGGAGGTAACCCCCCGCGGAATAAAAAAAAAACTGGCCAGGGTATATAATAGAGATTTTGGTGTCACAGGGTGTATAATAATAATAATATATAATAAGATGGATAGCCAAAAACAATTGAAAATTGTTTGGGTTTCGCAGCCACAGATGTACCTAAAATTATACGATTAAAAGTGATGATATGAATTTTAATCGCAGCCCGGTCGTGGCGGTGCATTGTGGTAGCAAAGCTAGTCGATTTGACGATTCACGTTTTCAAGGTTATTAAAGCAATGAGGGGCCAGTACGTCTATCACATTTCTATGTTTAGGTACAGCTCGATCCTGACAATGTCAAAAACGGATTCACACAGTAAATTAATGCTGTTATTCCATTACTATACAATGAAATTGTGGTCTGCTACCACAGTGCACCGCCACGACCGGGCTGCGATTAAAATTCATATCATCACTTTTAATCGTATAATTTTAGGTACATCTGTGGCTGCGAAACCCAAACAATTTTCAATTGTTTTTGGCTATCCATATCACTCTTTTTTGGCAAGCTGTGATAATTGCTTTAATTAGTCAATTTTAGCAATTATGAAGTTTTGAAGATTGCTTTAATTATTTCATTGAAGCAGTTTACAACTGGTACTCAAATTATATATATACAAAACTTAATTTTGGCTCTAGTTAATATGATGCCGTTAGAATTAAGTCGGTATCATTTTTACTTTTTGAGTATTCATACGAGATAATTCATAATTATCCTTATAACTGTTAAATACCTAATGAGGCAGTCGAAAACTGGTACTTAAATTAATCGTATAGAACGTATATTTGGCTCAAGTTAATGATGCCGCTAGAATTAAGTCGCTATCACATTAATTTTTTGAGTTATTCACGATAATCACTTTAATTAGCCAATTATCTCATTAGGGCGTTGAGAAACGGTACGGAAATTGAACCCATTAAACGTTATTTTGGCTCTCGTTAATGATACCGTTGGAATTAAGTCGCTATTATTTTCACTTTCTGAGTTATTTGCGATAATTACTTTAATTGGTCAATTATCTCATTAGGCAGTTGAGAATTCGGTACGAAAATAAAACGCAAATAACGTTATTTTAGCTCAAGTTAATGATACCGTTAGATTTAAGTCGCTATTATTTTTACTCTCTGAGTTATACGCGATAATTACCTTAATTGGTCAATTATCTAATTAGGCGGTTGAGAACCGGTAGGCAAATTATGTACATACAACGTTATTTCGGCTGTAGTTCATGGTGCCGTTGGAATTAAGTCGCTATCATTTTTACTTTCTGAGTAATACGCGATAATTACTTTAATTGGTCAATTATCTCATTAGGCGGTTGAGAACTGGTACAAAAAATAAGCGCATATAACGATGTTATGGCTCTTGTTGATAATGCCGTTGGATTTAAGTCGCTATCATTTTTACTTTCTGAGTTATACGTAATAATTACTTTAATTGGTCAATTATCCAATTAAGGATTTGGCGAAAATATTTTTAACATGTCCTAGTGCACGCCCCTCATTCTAAAGTTTCATATGCCGTTTAGATTACGGCTCTATCTTTTATGGTTCTCCCGTGAAGTGTTTTCCCGTTTTGTCGTAGTAGTCGTCGGAGTCGTACCGTCCATAACACTAATTTTTGGCAAAACGGGATTTTTTTGATAATTTATTGTGGAAAAACGGTGCGGCCGATTCTCATGAAATTTTCAGGGATTGTTTATCCTACCAAGGACTACAACTGTGCAAATTTTCACGACCAACAGAGCTCGTTGACATGTCTAAAACGCGACTCGAAAATCGCGATTTTCGCAAATCACTGTATTTTTATATAGTGGGCGCTGGCAAACTCATTTTTCAAGACTTGAAAATTGGTCCTGCTACGACTTTTAGCACTTCGTGCTGGTACTTCTGGCTCTTTTACTGTGTTGGCCAGCAGTCCCGGCCCTTCGGGCCGGGACTGCTGCCCTCGGCCCTTCGGGCCGAGGGCATCTGCCCTTCGGGCAGATGCCCTCGTCTGGAGACCCCATAACGTGGCTGCGTGCGCTTGCCAGCGCCCTGATTAATAATAATAATAAGAGCTGATAATTCGGGACCCAATTTATAACGCTGAGATCTCAAGAACGGGAAATGGTAGAGCCATGATCGAGGTCAGGTTTTGTTGATCTAAGATGGGAAAATGTTATAGGCTATAAGAGAAGTTCTGGTGACGTCATTTTCACGTCATTATGACGTCATCAACTTAGCGAAATTTTATTGCTTTTTTAGCGAAAATAGGCCATTTTTGAGCGCATTTTTCACCAAGAAGGAAAGGCGATAGCTCAACAATTTTGGAAAATCGTTAGTTGGAAATTTAAAGAGCTTTCAGAAAATCATACGGATCATTAGGCTATCTCGATTTTTCATCGAGATATATGCGATTTTCTAAGGTACGGTGGAAAAATCGATTTCCAAATTATAGGACAAAACTTAAACGAGTGATATGTCTAGAACTGCAACTTATCTTGAGATGAGACCGGTCAAAGTATGTTCTACTAAGGCGGAATTGTCTTATAGGCTATATGGGGAAGTTGATTTGAGCTTATTTGGGTGCTGTATTGACGTCATCAAAATCGCATAAAACCACTAAAATAACGTATTTGCGATAAAATGCTATTTTGCGCTACTCAAAGAGTTTTCATCGGATTATGTGGGTCCGAATAACGGGGTCCGAATAACGGGGGTCCGAATAACGGGGTCCGAGTAACGGGGTCCGAATAACGGGGGTCCGAATAACGGGGGTCCGAATAACGGGGGTCCGAATAACGGGGGTCCGAATAATGGGGGTCCGAGTAACGGGGGTCCGAATAACGGGGGTCCGAATAACGGGGGTCCGAATAACGGGGGTCCGAATAACGGGGGTCCGAATAACAGGGTCCAAATAACAGGGGTCCGAATAACGGGGGTCCGAATAACGGGGGTCCGAATAACGGGGGTCCGAGTAACATGGGTCAAACTACATACATCTGTCAAGATATCACCACCAAAACCGTTGGACGGTTGGTCTAGTAACCCCATGGGTTTGGATGTGACAACGGAACCTGAAAAGAGACAAAATGGGCTGATCACATCCAAACCAGCGGGGGGTTACTAGACCAACCGTCCAACGGTTTTGGTGGTGTTATAGATATAATATATATCATGATAATTAGGAGCAAATTTAAAACGATGAGATCTCAAGAACGGGAAATGGTAGAGCCATGATCGAGGTCAGGTTTTGTTGATCTAAGATGGGAAAATGTTATAGGCTATAGAGAAGTTCTGGTGACGTCATTTCACGTCACTATGACGTCATCAACTTTGCGAAATTTTTGTTTCTTTTTAGCGAAAATAGGCTAATTTCGAGCGCATTTTTCACCAAGAAGGAAAGGAGATAGCGGTCTGATTTTTTCGGAACAATTTTTAGCAAATTTAAAGAGCTTTCAGAAAATCATACGGATTATTGGGCTATCTCGATTTTCATCGAGATATACGCGATTTTCTAAGGTACGGTGAAAAATCGATTTCCAAATTAATTATAGGACAAAAGTTAAATGAGTGAGATGTCAAGAACTGCGACTTATCTTGGAGATGAGGCAATCAAAAGTATGTTGTACTCATCATAAAATAGTTCAAAGGCATGCCAATCCCAGCAAACATTAAGCAGCAAAAGTGAACAAGAAGGAAAATCTTCAGGGTATATGGGGTAATGATCTCCCAAAAATTCAGCCATTGTTCTTTGATGCTTCCCTGAGATATTAACCCATACATTAATACAAATATCTCAATGTCTAAATGATATTTCAGCAATTTGGAATTGGTAAATTTCTCAGCTAGCAATGAATGCACTGCAAAACTAAAATTTAAATTTTCATGAAGGCATGAACATGTGCATGCATGAATTAGTCAATTAATCTAATATGCTCCTAATTGTGATTACATATAACAAATATAATTGCTACATATGTTACTATTATCTATTCACTCAAATGAACTATAAAATTAACCAAATCAAATTGACCAAATCAATTCATCCACTAAAATGTCAAATGCAGTGTGGTAACTAATGAAATATATTCCCTGTGCACACAGGCTAAAATGGTATCAATGTAATCCTTGCTCATATTCAAACCAAGGATACTTCAAATCAAATCAACAATATGCGTTACAACACATTGGATGAAATTTCTACTGCTGCTAAAATAATAAAATATAAGGGAAACATCTGAAATAAAACTGAAGCATGAATTTTGGATCAACAACTAATTAGCATCAATTGTGAAATTTGCCCTAACCAGGACCCTGGTTAGGGTGCGCCCTTTTTTCAAAGTTTTTTGGGCACAATTCTTCACTGATAGATCTCGATGAGCTGATCACGAATATATCAAGTTTTTTGAAATTGGACAACGCCTTCCTTGTCCGCAGGGGCTTTTTTGTGTTTCGTGACGTCATGTCACGTGTCATGTCGTGACCCGTCTGCTAGTACTTTGTGCGCTGGTTGCTTCCGCGCGCGATTGTTATACTGTGCGCGTTCGCGGATCTGTCGCAGTCTGATGGCAGAGTAATTGCAGACATTGCTTAAGCTTATGGTAGTGGTGCTATAGGTCCAATGTGTCAACTTTTTAAAGCTTATAGTCATACTGAAGACGTTCAGAAGAGGCGCATGAACTGATCGGGTTTGTTTCTTAGTTCAATACTGTAATAGGCTGATTCGGCTTGGCGGATTGGGTTGAATTGACTCAAAGATGGCATCATCAAGTATACGAGAGAGAGCAAAAGAATCAAAATGATTTAATGATCTTAGAAAACTCACATCACCAATACCTCAGCGGATCCGCTTAGCAGATTCAATCATATTATCTAAGCGGATCCGCTTAGGATGGAACTGTGTCATGGCAATTTTTCTGAATTTTATAATCGAGATGATTTTCAAAAAAAACGGTAAAGCTATCCGCTGAGCTTAGCGGATCCGCTTAGCCTTAGCAGATTCAATCACATTATCTAAGCGGATCCGCTTAGCTTAGTCGACGGGCGATGTCCGTCCCTTTCTTCTGACTTGTTGTTGGACAAGGGACGGAGGAAATACGACAATTCCCGCGCAAAACTTTTCTGCGCGTCATCGTACGTGACAACATGGTACTTTGTCAGCGCATAGTACGACGTAGTATGGTACAGCCCCATGCCAGAGTTCGAAATAGACGGGCAACGTCCGTCGAAGTGTCGACTAATGGCCAGAACAACCGGGTCTTGCTTGCATAGAGATCAATAAGAATATGAAATATATTTTAAAAACCTGAGAAGAATAGTACACATGTGCAATCTGACAATTTAACGCTTTGAACTGTTTACTGTACTAATCAAACATGAACAAGATTGACAATTTAAAGCTGATTACCTACGTGATCAAAATTTTAAAGAACAAATTGTCAAAATTTCATAATTCAATGATTAAAATAGTATAAGTCTATGTTGTACTGTAGAACTAATACTGTAGAACTAATACGGTATACCTACAATCCTACTCAAAAACATGAATATTTCACTCAATATGTTTTAGAATGTGCAGTTCCTTTAGTGCTGCCCGTAGAGGAGGGATGCTCTCCATTCGTGGAACTCTTCCAAACCTCTACCTACAGTGCCTCTCAGTCTCTGTACGTAAGGTTTGCTGCTCTGTGCTTGATCAGACGTTTGGATGCCTTTCTTTCCCCTAGAGCTGAGGTTAGAGCAGGTCTTGGCGTACGATCGCAGCTCCATTTTCCAGAAATCAATGTTTTTGATGAAGGTGTATACTGTATGAAGCTGTAGTTCTCTGTGAAGCGTCTGTTGCAACATAAAGGGCCTCCCTAGTCCTTCCCAGGCTTGATCGATTCTCTGACACCCGCAGGAAGATTCCAGATGAAGAGGGTACATCACGAAGTCTTGAGATGTTGAGATTGCGAAGGTATATACTGCGGAGTGCTGGTGTGATCGTCCAAGTTGAGAGGAGCCAAGTGTTGAGGGTCTGGAAGGTGAAGAGGTATTTCAAGTGAAGGTCGGGATTCATCAGGAGCTTCAACAATCCTCTGTAAGTGTAGTGAAGTGTGGACTCTGATCTGGCACTATGGTTCTGTCGTCTTTGGAGGCAGATGGGCAAGGACTCTGATCCGGATGGTCCAGGGTTCTGTGGCATCGACAGGGAGAAGGGGAGGGACTCTGATCTAGATCTTGGGTTCTGTTCACTGTATACTCCGGCTCATCATTACAAACTTCCTGAACTCCCGAAGAAACGCAGCAGCTGTGTCCCAATCTTGGGTGTGCCTGAGGAATACGATAATCAGAAACATATAATTACATCAAGAGGTGTATAGGATATAGGCACATGTACAAGAGTGTATATTTATATAGATATTATGCAGAAAAACACGCACGGAAAATGCATCACCATGTATTTTTAGCACACCAATCAAATCCACCGATCAAAACAAATTGATCAGAATTTGAGTAGCTGAAGATAATGATTTGTACCGCATCATGACTGGCACACCATGAATCCCTAATTAACCAGGTCTTCTCATCAGTATACAGTATACACACAGTATTGAGTATACACAAAGTATACATCAAGCATAGCATACACTCATTGATACAATTTGATTACATGCGCTGCACTGCTAAATGCTCACACTTAATAAGTTAATACTCTCTATTACTTTTTGTCCCAAATTTGCTAGTAGTAAGGTGTTGTTGCAGTTCTGTCCCATTTCAATGATATTGACAGGCAAAACTTAACCAGAGAATCAGTGCCTTGACAACAAAATTGGATGACAGCTACACTGCGCTGGTTTATGCTTGTTCTGAACATAATATGCTCACGACGGGTTTTGACTTTTAACGACGGGTTTTTATACAGGTTTTAAACGGGTTTCTCGTGACAAGCCTTATTTATTAAGATATTATTGTAAAAAATGGGGTACCACTTAATTTATCAGGTTCCGTCATCATTTCTGCGGTGAGTTTGAGCCGGTAACCCCCTGCGGTAATAAAAAAAACTGGCCAGGGGTATAAGTTAGAGATTTGAGTGTCACAGGGTGATATAAGATTAATATATAATTCCCTCCCTGGCCAGGGAGGTAACCCCCCGCGGAATAAAAAAAAACTGGCCAGGGTATATAATAGAGATTTTGGTGTCACAGGGTGTATAATAATAATAATATATAAGATTAATAATAATAATAAGAGCTGATAATTCGGGACCCAATTTATAAGGCCGAGATGTCAAGAACGGGAAATGGTAGAGCCATGATCAAGGTCAGGTTTTGTTGATCTAAGATGGGAAAATGTTATAGGCTATAAGAAAAGTTCTGGTGACGTCATTTTCACGTCATTATGACGTCATCAACTTAGCGAAATTTTATTGCTTTTTTAGCGAAAATAGGCCATTTTTGAGCGCATTTTTCACCAAGAAGGAAAGGCGATAGCTCAAAAATTTTGGAAAATCGTTAGTTGGAAATTTAAAGAGCTTTCAGAAAATCATACGGATCATTAGGCTATCTCGATTTTTCATCGAGATATATGCGATTTTCTAAGGTACGGTGGAAAAATCGATTTCCAAATTATAGGACAAAACTTAAACGAGTGATATGTCTAGAACTGCAACTTATCTTGAGATGAGACCGGTCAAAGTATGTTCTACTAAGGCGGAATTGTCTTATAGGCTATATGGGAAGTTGATTTGAGCTTATTTGGGTGCTGTGATGACGTCATCAAAATCGCATAAAACCACTAAAATAACGTATTTTGCGATAAAATGCTATTTTGCGCTACTCAAAGAGTTTTCATCGGATTATGTGGGTCCGAATAACGGGGGTCCGAATAACGGGGGTCCGAATAACGGGGGTCCGAATAACGGGGGTCCGAATAATGGGGGTCCGAATGACTGGGGTCCGAATAACGGGTGTCCGAATAACGGGGGTCCGAGTAACGGGGGTCCGAATAACGGTGTCCGAATAACGGTGTCCGAATAAGAGGGGTCCGAATAACGGGGGTCCGAATAACGGGGGTCCGAATAACAGGGGTCCGAATAACGGGGGTCCGAATAACGGGGGTCCGAATAACGGGGGTCCGAGTAACATGGGTCAAACTACATACATCTGTCAAGATATCACCACCAAAACCGTTGGACGGTTGGTCTAGTAACCCCCCGCGGGTTTGGATGTGACAACGGAACCTGAAAAGAGACAAAATGGGCTGATCACATCCAAACCAGCGGGGGGTTACTAGACCAACCGTCCAACGGTTTTGGTGGTGTTATAGATATAATATATATCATGATAATTGGGAGCTAATTTGAAACGATGAGATCTCAAGAACGGGAAATGGTAGAGCCATGATCGAGGTCAGGTTTTGTTGATCTAAGATGGGAAAATGTTATAGGCTATAAGAGAAGTTCTGGTGACGTCATTTTCACGTCACTATGACGTCATCAACTTAGCGAAATTTTATTGCTTTTTGAGCGAAAATAGGCCATTTTTGAGCGCATTTTTCACCAAGAAGGAAAGGCGATAGCTCAAAAATTTTGGAAAATCGTTAGTTGGAAATTTAAAGAGCTTTCAGAAAATCATACGGATCATTAGGCTATCTCGATTTTTCATCGAGATATACGCGATTTTCTAAGGTACGGTGGAAAAATCGATTTCCAAATTATAGGACAAAACTTAAACGAGTGATATGTCAAGAACTGCAACTTATCTTGAGATGAGACCGGTCAAAGTATGTTCTACTAAGGCTGAATTGTCTTATAGGCTATATGGGAAGTTGATTTGAGCTTATTTGGGTGCTGTGATGACGTCATCAAAATCGCGTAAAACCACTAAAATAACGTATTTTGCGATAAAACGCTATTTTGCGCTACTCAGAGAGTTTTCATCGGATTATGTGGGTCCCAATTACGGGGGTCCGAATAACGGGAGTCCGAATAACGGGGGTCCGAATAACAGGGGTCCGAATAACGGGGGTCCGAATAACGGGGGTCCGAATAACGGGGGTCCGAATAACGGGGGTCTGAATAACGGGGGTCCGAATAACAGGGGTCCGAATAACGTGGGTCTGAATAACAGGGGTCCGAATAACGGGGGTCCGAATAACGGGGGTCCGAATAACGGGGGTCCGAATAACGGGGGTCCGAATAACAGGGGTCCGAGTAACATGGGTTCAAACTACATACATCTGTCAAGATATCACCACCAAAACCGTTGGACGGTTGGTCTAGTAACCCCCCGCGGGTTTTGATGTGACAACGGAACCTGAAAAGAGACAAAATGGGCTGATCACATCCAAACCAGCGGGGGGTTACTAGACCAACCGTCCAACGGTTTTGGTGGTGTTTCTTACTATATATAATGCGTGTTGTTAATATATATATATATGGTTGGGTAACGATACAGAATTCAAGTAGGCACCGAAATTCTTTTTGCATCGTGTTGCAAAAACTTTATAATAAATCAGAAAAATATTGAAAAAATTTTTCGGTCTCCCTGAGGGGCGTGGGGGGCCACGCCCTTTTTTTCGCAAAAATTAAACTTTCGAATTTTTTCAAAATTCCTTCGCCATTGAGTTGCTTATGATGAATTAAAATTTTGAGAATTTTGTCCGAATTATTGGGTCACCCTAAGGGGCGTGGGAGGCCACGCCCTTTTTCGCAAAAAATTAAACTTTCGATTTTTTCAAAATTCCTTCGCCATCAAGTTGCTTATGATGAATAAAAGTTTTGAGAATTTTGTCCGAATTATTGGGTCACCCTAAGGGGCGTGGGAGGCCACGCCCTTTTCGCAAAAAAATAGATTTTCGAATTTTTCAAAATTCCTTCGCTATGGAGTTGCTTATGATGAGTAAAGGTTTGAGAATATTGTCGGCAATATTGGGTTACCCAAATTAAGGGAAGCTTTTTTCGCAGAAATTAAAGTTTCAAATTTCCCCTCTAAACTCGCATGGTCAAATCACTGTCAAAGGGACATGTGGCCGTTAGCTCATGCGGCTGCCATCATTCGCCGTCCGTAGGACGGGAACCGACTAGTTATAATAACGCATATAACTCCGCTGTTTTTTCTTTAGCAATCTTGATCAAACTTTCAGAATATTACGGGCAACATATGACTAATAGGATCCTGGAGCTCTGGAATTCTGGAGTAGCTAACATTTTTGAATTTCAGAAACGGAGATAATGGTCGAAAAACCGTTTTTTTGTGCCTAAGTTAATAATAACTCTGCCATTTTTTGAGCAACACATTTTTAGGTACGAAACTGTATATGACGTATGACTTATAGTACTGTAACTACTCCGGGCTACTCTGTACGAAAATTGCAATCATATTCCATCCTACTCTTAAGAAGCTGCAAGGAATTTATGGCTGAAAACTGAAAATTATTGTCGAAGACGACTTGGTGGAAGAATTGATGCAAGACCGATAGAGGTGAAGCTGAACAGTTCCGACACCGGGACAAATTCTGAGCAACCGTGAGGTTTTAAGGACATAATGTAGACAGTTCAAGCTTACAAGCGCTTAGTCGTGCCACACCGTGGGTTTTTTTTCAAAGGCTATTATATGTTAAGTGCAGAGTGCTATGAGTATTGAGAACGTAAAATCTTGAAAGCTCACATGTTAGCGAAGACTTTCTTTATCTTGAGAAGCCGTGTTTTGCTGTCACCCTGCGGAGCCTCATGTCGCATAACATCGCAATCCCGTCACCGAAATGAAGTTAAAATTACTTTTCAGTTGCAGCTCTGAAAAAGGTAGCATTTACACTCCAATATTTTATCTACGCTGTTACAAAAAATACATAAAACACACTCGTGAAGTCTCTAAATTTATTGAGCCTACTGAAATAAAAATCGCTACCTCATGACACATATTAATTTGTTGCTTGAAAATCTGAAGATAAAATTTAAATGCATTAACCGGCATTTAATGTCTAATTTACCTTGTAACTGAACGATGCTATTAATCCCATGATGCCCATATGATCCTGATGCTCGTACTGTATTCGGAGTGTAGTTTGAGAGTTGCAACTTCACGAAGCACTTAAGCGAAGTTCAAAGTAGACTCGAAGAGCACTGAAAAGGTAAACCTGTCATAGCTGGATTAAAGTTGCCACAATAAGCTAATGAGTATTGGCCGACTACTTAGTAGCTCTTGATTTCAAGTCAAAGACTTCGACATTGACATGCTCCGTCCCTTCTCCGCTGGGGTAGCGCCCCAGACCCCCCTGATGCCACCGACCTCATGGTTGCTAGTCTTTCCTTCGGACAAGAAAAACCAGTCCCTCACCTCATGCCATCACCCCCCTCTTTCATCACTTTCACTATTCAACATTTCAACTCAATTTCAAACCACACGTCTAATTTACTCAGCCAATACTAAAGCGGGTTTCACCCCTCATTTTAGAAAATACGAATTTGAGATAGCAGTAATTGGCCAGGCGTGTACATTTTGACGGTGGCCTTAAGTTCATAGGTCCAACATTGCTCAATCCATGTGAGGCTTCGGAGGAAAAATGGCGTCCTAAATTCAAAGAGAGAGAGCTTAGCTTTTGATACATTCGATTCGTCTCGGAGAGCTGATCATTTTAGTTCATTTGTTTGTCAAAATCGGGCGAAAATGGCCAATTCATCGCTCTGCGAAGCGGGCGCGCCAAAGTGGAGGTTGTCCTATTTAGTATTTTGGACCTAAAGATGGCCATTTTGGCCACATTTTTGGACATCTGAGCTTCAAACCTGTTTTGCCCCATCATTTAGGTCAAAATTGGTTAGGCCTTTTAGCCCATATAAAAAAATTAAAAATCCACTAAATCACTATTATCTTTAGTTTATGATTTTGCCCTTAAATGGACTCCACACTTTCCATTCTAGTCCGCCATTTTAAATGTTTCTGCATGAAATTTTCAGAATTGCTTCAAAACCAAATTGCACACTTTTAGGTACTAAGCGAAATTTTTAGTTAAGCCCCCCAAAATATTTTATGGCCTTCGGAGGAAAATGCCCCGGGATTTTTCCTCCGATGGCCAAGATGTTTTAGGGGACCTAACTCAAATTTCGGTCAATAACATAATCCGAATCTTGGCTGTATAATCACATTCGTCGCAATAGCAATGTCCTGTACGGAGCCCCCTCAGTTTCGAAAATTATTTTCCAAGCGAATCTGAAAGTTTCATGCGAAACATTGAAAATGGCGGAGAGCGGAAAGTGAAGTCAACTTGGGCAAATCGCAAAACTGAGGTTACATAAGCGATTTTGTGGATATTTGAAGGTTTTTTATGGGTTAAATGGCCAAATAAGGATCAATCCACTTATAAATTATTTTGCACATCAATGTTGACCTAAATGATGGTGAAACAAGTTTTAAGCGCATATCTCTAAATTGTGGCCATAATGGCTTACTCTATTAAAAAATAGGCCAACTGCCACTTTGGCACGCCCGCTTCGCAAGGCCAAACTTGGCCATTTTTTATCCGATTTTGACGAACAACCACACTAAAAGGATTAGCCTCGTCGAGAGACGAATCGAATGCAAAAGCTCTTTTCTCCTGTTCCTACCGAAGCCTCATATGGGCACTGTTGGACCTATGGACTCGGTACCACCGTCAAAAAATGTTGGGTACCCCTGGCCAATTATATCTCAATATCTTGTTTGATAATGAGGGGGGACCCCCAA